>MJUU01064987.1:9061-20065 GCA_002080025.1 Modiolus philippinarum
ATATACCGGAATACATAACCCGTGTCCATGCAATACAGATTTTAGAAATTTAGAATGTGTTTAGTTAAATTGCAAAGACCCTATCAAAAAATCAATGTTAATACCAAAGAAGGCCATACGTAATGACTTGACGACAATACCGTAATTATAACCCTTATGAATTAGACGATTTAAAGGTTTTATAAGTTTGTTAGGCGAGTTTAAGTATTTTTTACTCTTATGTAAAACATTACCGTAAAATAAGGGATGTGAAATACCAGCCTTGATTAGATGTTTACAGGTTGCATTGTATTTATGAACTAAGTCTTTATATCGATGATAAAATTTAGTAAAGGTTTTAACTAGTTTGTGATAACGAAAACCCTGATGTAATAGTTTTTCAGTTATGAAAAGATTATTCCGTTCATTAAAATCGCAAACGTTATTCTTACTCGAGCAAATCGAACAAGTTGAGATATGTAAACACCATATGATGGCGCTAATGGAACATCGCCATCCAGAAATGGATAATTAACTATGGGAAAAGAAAAATCATCCCTTTTATCATAAATTTTAGTATCTAATTTACCATTCGTTATATCAAAATTGATGTCTAAGAACGGACAATGATGATTATCAGAATTGGCTTTATTCAAAGTAAGTTCTTTAGGGTAGATGTCCTTATAATACGTATTGTAGTCGTCATTATTTAAAGTTAAAATAACATCCAAATATCGGAAAGTGTTGTTAAACTTTTCAATTAAATGCTGTTTAGATGGGTCTTTGCTGATGTTGGTCATAAAGTGAGATTCGTAGCAGTACAAAAAGAGGTCCGCCATAAGTGGTGCACAATTGGTACCCATAGGAATTCCTATGACCTGGCGATAAATACAGTTACCGAAACGAATGAATATATTGTCAAGTAAAAATTCAAGTGCTGGAATCATATCAAAACAAGTCCAATAAGTTGAATTCTTTTGTTTTGTATTACTAAAATGTGTTTTAAAGGAATTGGAACATATATATTCACAATCAGATTTTTTGAATGCCCATTGAATAAGACGTATGAATTTTTCCTTTATAAGATTATGTGGTAAGGTAGTATAGAGGGTAGAGAAATCAAAACTTTCAAGGGATTCAAAAGGGTCATTATAAGCATTCAATTTATAGAGAACTTCCAATGAATTTTTTACACTCCAAAAATGATTGACACCACTGTTTTCATATACTATGTTACAGAAATTTATAACCATGTTTTTAATAGCAGTCAAAGTATTAGTGAGTATAATAGAAACTTTAGTTGTAGAACAGTGACTAGATGACAAAATGAATCTAGATTTATATGGCGTTTTGTGGAGTTTAGGAACCCAGTACATAGTTGGAACTGTTTTACTATCAGGTTTAGCCTGTAAAGATGTGGCTGTTAGAAAATGTATGTTTGTAATTTCACTTTCCGTTAATTGGGTTAATTGAAAAGTATGAGAACTGGTAATTTCTTTTTGAAGTACTTCTATATAATGTTTACGACAGACTATGGTGATGTTTTAGCAGCCTTATCAGCTGGGACAAAAACAAATTCCTTTCCAACTTCTTTAAGTTTCATTTGGATGCGAGAAACGATGGGTTTATTTTTGTTGTCATAGCGAAAATGTTGGTCAAACTGTTCAATTCGGATATCGACAATTTTCATAATATCATTAAAGAAAGAATCCAAAGATTTTTTGTCAACGTGTTCCCGTTTAATCCAATTTTTACAATAAGTTTTAAGTGAGTCGTGGATGATATTACGACAATCTTTCCAATTAATTTTAGAAGGTGGCCTATATTTTGGACCTTTCTTTAAGAAATTAATAAGCTCTTTGTCATGCAAGATGTTGAAAATTTAAGTATGGTTTCTAGGTAGATTTCCAAAAAATAAGCGGTCTTAGAGACTTTCAGGAAATTTACCAAAATTGGAATAAAATATTTTTGAAATGCAATTTCTGAAAATGTTTGTCCTAAACTACACAAACAATTAAAGTGTGGTTGCTAGGAAGAATTCCCAAAAATAAGTGGTCTTTGAGAGTTTCAGAAAATTTACCAAAGTTGGAGCCGGAATGAAAATTCCAAAAATTACAAAAACAGAATAACAGTAAACACCTACAATGGCCGGGAATTACAATCACATGCAACAATTTACAAGCGAACTGCACTAGAAAAACAATAATGAAAAGAAGAGACAAACATAAATACCGATAGGAACTCGGGATAGCAGGACTTGGTACCGGCACTAGCAAAAGCCAGTGGTAAGGTTAAACCGGTTTATGGGTACCCGAACCCCCCCTTTCTCTATCCCGTTTCCCTATAGTAAAATAAACATGCGCATAAAACCAAACACAGCTAGATTACTAACTCAATGACCACAATCTTTGAAAAGAAAAGCATATGACAAAACGAAAGCTTATTGCAAATCTACAGACAATATGCAACAATTCTGCATAAAGTGTTTACCCCTAAATCCAAAAATGTAGGAGGAGCTTGACGTGTATCACATTCCATATCTTTGGTCCTTTGTCAAAATTAACATATTGGGACCTCTTGTTTGCACCAAGATAAAGATAGAAAAAAAATCCAAAAAGCTTATTGCGCATCTACAGACTATATGCAACAATTCTACAATAAATTAATTCCCCAAATCGTGTAGGAGGAATTCGAGTCACATGCAACATGTGTCCA
This sequence comes from Modiolus philippinarum, assembly GCA_002080025.1. Lineage (NCBI taxonomy): Eukaryota > Metazoa > Mollusca > Bivalvia > Mytilida > Modiolidae > Modiolus > Modiolus philippinarum. Next base: position 11,756 of record MJUU01064987.1, read on the forward strand.
AATCGACATCTTGGGGCCTCTTGTTTGCAGTAAAACTAATATCAAAAATCCGAAACCTTATTGCGCATCTGCAGCATATGTGCAACAATTCTATAACAAAATTAAAACATGAATTCCAAAAATGTAGGAGTAGTTCGCGTCACATTGTTTCGGATAGATGGTCGGTCAGACAGACCGACGGACAGACAGAGGCAAAAACAATATCCCCGAACTTTCTTCAGAAAGTGCAGGGATAAAAAGGTCAAATTCTTTTTTGAATCACACCATATTCACCAGTGCAAATTAAAACAATGTGCATAACAAAATAGCACAATTATAAAATATGCCAAGAAGGCAAAACATACACAAAGTAAACTGGCATCATTCCAAGGATAACCAATGAAAGCGTGAACGCTTATTTCCAATGGTTTCCTTGTATGATAGTAACTTTAAAGTTGGATAAGTATTCCATTGGTCGATGCCACTGCTGTTGGACTGTTAGTCCCCGAGGGTAGTCATCATCCCAGTAGTCAGTACTTCGGTGCTGACCCGAAAGCCGATTCTATTTAATACCTTACAATTTCTTAATTTTTGTGAGTTTTGTTGAAAACTAAGGAGTATCTCCCTCATACAAAGCTCTGTCCTTAGCTGATTTTTGGCTTTACATTTAGATTATATCGTCTATTTGTTCTCTTTCAGTTTTTATAAACATCTTTTAGTTAATGGTCTTCCAAACATTTAGATTTTATCTGCACTGAAGAGACATATTAAGTTGTCGAAATGCGCATGGGCAGAATCTAAATTCACAGTATCTTCGGTATTGTGTTATTGTTTTGGTTCTGATCAACATGGCATACTTTTTTAAATTGCTCGAAAAAGTTAGATTTATCTAAATCATCGTGTTTTTAGGAATTGGTTCAGGTCGGATTTGAAAGAGTTAGGATTTAACTGAGTTTGGAAGCGCATCCAGTCGGTAGAAATATGTTGAGTCTACTCCTCTGATTTTAGGAATAACAAAACTGAATTGACTTGATGTGTTGTTCGCTAACTTTATTAAAATGTTGTTTCAAGTAGTATGGGCATATGATATAAAACCTTGTGTGCGTGTCCCATTTGCAGTTGTTTTACTGTTCAGACAGGACCTTGTAAGGGAGAATATCTTTGAATACTTTTCCCCAAAGGGTCCAATGATAATTTTGTTTGCATAGGTTGTGGACCTGGAAGCTACCCAAGAATTATGGTGATAAAATTTGGTTCTATAAATGAATGAAACCGGACTACAAAACGACAGATGACGAATCACAAGTAATGGCATATAAGCTCATCCTTGCTATGCCAGATAAGCTTACGATGATACATCTTGATCAACCAGATGAAGATGTGCGCGATGCTTTGCTGAATACATACTTTTTGTTTCACTGCTTGCATCGGCCGGTCAGCTAACATTCTAAAATTATGTGGCTTTCTGGGGTCCCGGTAGTCACTTACTATATGTGCAGTACTGGGAATGTTCCGACAAATGTGGTGTATTTTTTTTACAGGGGTAAGGAAATTGGTTTTCATGACCTAAAAATGAAAGGCTTATAGTCATATTTTTTATTGGTAATGGTTTTTATCAACTGGTCTAGAAAGGGATTAAAATTCTTAATGTAATACAATTACAAGTATCCAGAAAAAAACATAATGTACCGGGTATTCTCTACACAGAAGAAGTAGCATTTTTTAACCTATATATCTTTTTATCAACCGTAGACCTAGTGTTGCATGTCAATATAGCCTCTGTGGGTAATACATGTAATAGTTTGACAGTGACCAGAATCAAATAGATCAGAGTCTTCCCCTGATGTGTGCACTGGTCGTCTTTGTAACTAACTCTTGACACACAGTCACAACATGATTCGTCCAACTCTTCTTCTTTTGTGCTTTCCTCATACTCCTGTGATGATTATTCCCATTGAAGTTTAATTCATAAAAACAATTTGCAGTCAGTTTTCTTAAGGCATATTTCTCTTGTCTAGGCCTTTTCTTTCCACAAGTGACTGATACCTATTAAAGAACTTTTTCGTGATCGTATGAAGCGGCATTATTTAAGCCTTGATTAATAAGGCGGTCACGAAGACAACTTTGTCTAATTTGTGCTAGCTTTTCCGTAACAAATCAAGTGTGAAGTCCTGTGATACTTCGTAATTAGGAGAAGTTGGAATATTACTGTCCATATAAGGGAAATGGATAATTTTGATATAAAAATCGTCACTGTTGTCATAAATTTTAATACTAAGATTACCGTTTTCGTCAAATTTGAGATGTAAGACGAAAAAAGGTGCCCGTCGATCTTGTGGTTTCTGTTGTGTTCTGGAGGATATATAAATGGGATTCATTATAGATCATTATAATTTAGCAAAAGAAGCGTTATTAATGGAAAGAACATTATCTTTATATCTATAATTTTGTTGTATTGTTGTGTCTGAAATATGAATGTTATATTTGTAATTGCCCCTTGAGGGACCTAATTGGTTGGAATAAATTATCTTATCTTAAGAGATTGAAGAATCTAGCATCCTTTATTTCATGATCTTTTTAATTCTAACCCCTAAAATATACTACGGCTTCATTCCGTGTGTGGTACTCGGTAGATGCCCTTAGTACTGGATTTGCCTTTCTATTTCGGTATTTCTTTGTAGTGGGTACTTCTTCTCTGACTACTTTTTGGATTATGGCTTTCATATTATTAGATTTTAATGCTGCTGATGAGAGGTTACTCCTTGAAACACGTGTACAGTATAACGAAATTTACTGCATATAATACAACTTTGGTATTTTTGTACTTTTACGAGTTCCCGAAGAAAGGTCTGTTAATGTGTTTTGGGCATTTTCAGCTGGTTGTTAATGTTTTTTGGGATATAAATCAGTTATTAACTGTTTTGCACCATTTGGTGTTTTTTGTTCTTTTAATTTTTTTTTCTTTTATAAACTCCCGGTCTTAACTGTTAATGTCAATGTGAAAGTGCGTCTCAAAAAGCAAATTAAAATCCATCCACACAACATCAAATACATATAGAATATACTAGACATTGACGAGACATTGACGAGACATGGTCTGGTTGGTTGAAAATAATTCCATAAATGACATATCCATACGTTGGCGAAATTGTAAAATAGTTGAATGGTTGATATCTTTACTTTCGATCGGCACACATGGTTCAAAATTATATGTGAAATTGTAGTTCCAAAAGTCCCTCCAAAGTATAAACAACGGGGGTCATTTTAAGTTCTCTACCATGTTACGGCCTGGGAAACGGCTTCTTTGGGGCCCGATATTCAAGGTTTAAGGCGGACAAATAGAAAACATTCAGACAAAGATCGATGACGTCACATAACAGTTACAAATCACAGTGTAAGGGACATAACTCACTGCGACAACCCATGATCGGACGGTATATGGACCAATTTTGAATCAAATTGACCTGCGGTCAATCGGAGTAAACTGCGTAACGTTACATTGTGACGTCCAAAAATCTATATTGTGACGTCAAAATTTTTCGGGAAAATTCACCGGAATAGGAAGTTACACCCCCCCCCCCCTCCGTTAAGGGTTTGCTATTAAATAAAAGGGAAAGGATGTCAAACCACAGGTGCTTGTTACAAAATAATAATAATAGCTACCGAAAATCGCTATAATTACCTCCCTTTTAAATAACTAGAGTTTAGGAATAGGTTTTTTATTACTATCTTAGAGGCGTAAAATTGTTATAAATTGATTAAATGTAGATAAAAATAAATTTAATTATTATTTTTATTGCCTTCATTTTCTTTGATTCGTGGATAAATTTAATTTATTTGAAACATTTATTTTCAAAGTTAACCATAATCAAAAAGTTTTAAAATAAGATTATATTTCAAATAAAACCTTGTATCTGCTCATACTTTGTACGCATATGTCTCGCATATTATAAGTGACACCTAAATATGTCTCGCTCGTTTATAATATGCAATATTTAGAGATCTCGATGAGATCAATATATGAAACTTAGATGAAACGGAGAGATTTGAATTGATAAGAGCAGAGCAGTCCGAAACAAAAATACCGAAACGTGATCAGCGAGCACCCTTAAGTATGAAAAAAAAAACAACACGTTATCAAAACATCCTGTATATGGCAGTGACATAAGGACAGATAGAGATCTCCGAAAAAAGTTTTAACTAAAGTAAATCAGGACAAAATATATGTTGCGAAACAGCTCTCAAGATCAAAATATGAAAATATAGCAATACAGACATAATTATAAGCTGTTGAAATGGAGCCATATTAAAAACTGAAAAAGGTTACATTGAATAAAGAAACAGAAGTTAAAAATAAAAAAGAATTAGAAAATCGAAAATTTCATTATTTTTTCAACTTCTCATTTTTTGCCTCGTGTGACCTTTTGTTTTTAGATTTTGATTTTGTCCGATTTTAACAGCTTACATGTCCAAATTACTTTGTATTTTTCTACTAAATTAGTGTTTATACTTCTTAATCATTAAATTAAAATAATATAGGAATATTTGATTTGCCACAAGAATGGGTCTTGATGGCATTGAAAAATACATCAAGGCATATCATTTCATCTGTACTACGAAAAAAAATAAAAGAAAAGAAAAGAAAATGTGTCCATGGGACACGGATACCCCCGTCAGATATACCGGTATCTCGGCAAACAGTAAATAGACGAGTGACAAACTTGAAAAGGGGGGACACGGTACAACTCATCACATCAAAGCTTCAGACCAAATATCAAATCATGCGGAGAAATCCTTGACGAAAAATTTTAATATATGGCTATATAATGGGAAAAAAATCAAAGTTATCGTCATACAGGTAGTGGATGAGTTCCGGACTTGAAAAGGCGAGACACTGTACAACTCATCATAAGAAAGCTTCAGACCAAATATCAATTCATTACTGCATACACAGGTTTAGAAATTCTTGACGAAAATTTTCGGACGCACGTATACGGACGTACGTAATGACAGAGGTACGGACAAGGGTAAAACTTAATGCCCCCGTCGCTTTACGACGAGGGCATAAAAATGATAATAACATGTGATTATGTTTGTTGAGACCAGTATGGACAAAAATGAAAGTGTACGAACATGCAAGCGGCAGACTTGACGATAGTCAACTGATTGTAAGCGAACAGATCCGAATTCATTTCTTAGTTAGATCTTTGTTAGTTCTGCAAATTTATATCAGCAGTTTTTGGTAGTTCCCTCTGTGGGAGTCGAACCATCGCTGTTGTGACATCTATGGCAACACTGCTTGCACTTCGTCCAGCGCTCTATAGACCACGCGGCCACCTTGGCTATATAGAAATATAGCATTCGGTAACTGGGTGATACCTCCTCGTAGGTTAAATCAGTAAGGTTGTAACGAAGTACATGATGTATTAGAACTCAGTGCAGATTATAAGCTGCGATGAAGTATATATATATATATATGTCTAATGGATATATCGTAAGACATTATACTGAGCTTGATAAATTAGTTATATATTCGTCTGATGATCAGCCCAACATTGTTAGATTCGCAAATTTCTATCAGCAAATTTTTGTCAGTTCCCTCTGTGGGAGTCGAACTGTATTCTTGTATACTCTGTTGTATCAGGGAATATTATGTAGCGATATAGTTCCTTGCCATAACTATTACAATAAGCATAAAAACACCAAGGTTTCAGTACAAAATTTGTGTTACATGCAGTTTATAGCCGGACACACAGTTGTTTAAACACGCCATCGAACACAACAATAAAAATAGAAAAGGCAAGCATTTTGTGGGAACAATCGTTAATTTAGTTGGATTTTACATTTTTGCGCCGAAACCAGGACCTATCTACAAAACACATGTTAACTTTTGACTCATTAAAATAAAAGATAATCATAGATATTTACTAAAAAATGTTTAAATCAGAAAACAACATAAATTTCTTTTATTACAATGGTCGACGAGAGTGCTAAAATTTTCATTTCAAAAGACCTCACGTTTGAACGAAAATGAGTACGTGAAAGGCATGTGTGTAAAATGGTTGACTGACAGTAATAGGCTATTAGTTCTTATCATGCTCATCTATTCTATCAGATTTTATAGCTGTAGCAGTTGCTCAGTTAACGCAGTCTCCGACATGGAACTAAACTCCAAATTAAGGGATAGATGTCACACTTGCATGAATATCATCTTGATCGTATATTACATATATACAACAAAGATGTATGTAAAGCTGAAGTAGGTGTTTCAGTAGTTTCTTTAATTTCAAGCTTATTGGGATATATATGTTGTGTACAAGTTGTAATTTTGTACAAATTATAATTTGTACAAAAATTTTGTGTGGTGAAATTAAAACTTGTATTTTCAGTTTGTACAAATTACAATTTGTACAAAATTTGTACAAAATTAGCACAAAAATCACTTACAACTTGTACAAATTTTACATCATTTGCTAAACTTTATTCTAAATGATGAAATTAATGGAAATATGTCAGTTAGCAAAACATGAAATTAATGAAAATATGTTTATTTTAATATACTACAGCACATCAGACAATTTTACTAAATTTTGTATAATGAATTTTAATACATAAATATTATTATCAGAGCAATACAGAACCTCGTTCAACTCGATGGTTTTCATAAAATCTGTGTATGACAACTACACCAATTCAAAGATCATATGACAATCGCCCTCTTCTGTTGCTTTTTAGCAGGGTGATCATATCATGGTGTCAGTTCGTTCGTCCGTCCGTTCGTTATTCTGTTTGTCATATGGGTAAACACTTTGTAGTCCCTAAATGTTAAGTTTCCAATATAATTCCAAATTGATAGTTTGAAGTGCCCCTTAACTCGAATAGTTTTCATCAGGTCGCTAAGGATGTTCCGACTGTACAAATGACATCATGTTCACGTGTTATTTCTGTTGTCATGGTTCGTGACTTGCTCTAATAATATCTTTTTGATAGAAAATAATCGTTAAAAATGTAGTGAAATGTTCTGATGTGCTCTCTCTATATATATATTTCATCATTTTCTAAACATTTTCATTAATTTCATCATTTGCTTAACACGCTCATTAATTTCATCATTCAAAATAAAATAAACTGAGTTTATCAAATGATGTAAAATTTGTACAAGTTGTAAGTGTTTTTGTGCTAATTTTGTACACATTGTAATATGTACAAAATTACAACTTATATATAAAAAATTAAGTCTCAAATTTCTATTGAAATACAAATAAAAATAAGTCTCTGAACACACATTTCCGACGTTTCGGCCAACCGGCCTTCTTCAAGGAATTTATTTTTAAAGCATTTAGCTTTTAATTTTTGTAAAACTGGATAACTTTTGAGGTTTGAATTCTAAATACTTTAGTTCTCCAATGTTTTATTCATAAAAGATTTATAATTTTTTTGCAATGAAAGAAAGATTTTTTTTGAATTTTTATATTAATTATATGTAATTAACTATTTTGATTAAAAAATGTTTATTCAGGCTTATCCAATGTTTGTCAAATGTTTGCACAATAATTCCACCTATTCCAACATGAATTTCTTTAAATTATAACATAAATTTCAAAATGTTTGAATAGGTAGAATGAACCGTTAAAACATCGCAAACTTCCCTGATTTGAATAAACAATCAAGGTGGATTGATTGTATAGGTGAACGATTTTTGTCATTTTCGCTTGATCACTTGATGTGTTAAGACGTTAAATTTCTATCACTATTTTCCACTGATGCACTGATGAGACATAAGTTGTTGAAATAGCTATATGCAGTATTCAAATTCAATTGATTGTTTATTCAAACCAGGGAAGTTTGCGATGTTTTAACTTTGATTGTCAATCTTACATTAGCACACAAGTTCCGCAGAGGAATGGTGTATCCGTTAATCATTTCTCACTTCTGGCGCTCTGTTAGCCCTTACCTTAGACGAATATATAATTAATTTTAAACGGCTCGTATAAGCAAAATAATGCTTATCCAGAGTTTTCAGTAAGTTGTCCGGGTTTGTCGGGCCCCTTAGATATATATGTATATCTTATTTAATCCTCAGGATAAGCATGTAAATATGCTTATACAGGTCTTGAAACATAAATTATATGAGTCTGAAATCAAAGACCAACTGAGTTAGAGTGTCAGGTTATGATATTATCGAGAAAATCTTTCCACTGAGGAATTTGACCATTACGATTTGAGTGATCTTCAATATGTTAACTGGAATGTAGAATCAAACAGGGATACTGATATAAATGTTGGCAAAGAATTCCGCTTAAACCGGTGCTAGGGGCCGTCTTGAACTTA
>MJUU01064988.1:3927-14648 GCA_002080025.1 Modiolus philippinarum
GGGGGTTGTCCATTGAAAGGTGTTCAGGCAGGAGCTCCACAATGGTCTGTTCCTGGTCCTTTTTTCTATTTCTAGTATAATTAAATGAATATTACTATTCGCTATTTTGGATATACATTGTATCTCTATCCGTAATAGTTGACAGCCACAATGGAACGGTCATTGCATTAACAAATTCTGTTGATACAAAATGGGTTGGCTCAACGAAGCGAGCAAGGGGAGAGAACCATGCTATGGCGTAGGTATCGGCAATACTTCGTGTTCCTATGGCAATGCTCTATCATACGCTCACTAGCATTTTAGGGCCACCGTTCACCTGGACATGCTTAACAATCATAATCTCTATCTTCGATTGTTTCAATGTATAAGACGAATATTACTCAAAAGTAAATTCTAAGGATACCGGCAATAACTCGAAGACGGATTTTCAGATTTTTTCTTTCACAATTGCAGGGTAGGTAGAGCCTATTATACGGATCATTTTTACCCCATGTCAAGTTTCGTGATATCTGTAACAGTTTTTGATTAATTGACAACAACAATTGTTGATAGACGGACAATGGACGCATAGTGATTTTAAAAACTCACATTGCTTTTTCGGCCGGGTGAGATAAAAAAAGAAAACAATACTCCCATGTAAGAATAAACGAAAAAGATTAAAACATTTATTTACCTTGGTAACAGGTCATACTTCAATGTCAAGAACAATAGAATGATAAAGAAATAAATAATGATCATTGTACAAGTATAAGGAAGGAGTTTTATCACGCAAAATAAACAACACATCAACATATAACAAAGCAAATCTGGAGTGTCATTTATGTTTTATTGAACACTATTGAATAATTGTATATCTAAGCAACTGTTAGTGCATTTTCTAATATCAGAGAGCAAAGCATTCCATGGTTTTACTAGACGGTCTAAAGCTCTTCCCATTTATCAGTTTTGCATCAATTGAAACTGTCAATTACTGTGACAATCATCTTTGTTTAATCTTACCATATTTACAATGGAGAATCCATATTGATCATATTAATCATATTCGTGATGTCGACCGTAAATCTTCTATAGTAATGACTCCAAGTTATGGGTAAAATACCCTATTTGTTAGCAACCCAGCTCTATCAAGGTAGTCACTGTATCGACCACAAGCCTTTGATTAGTAAATGAGTTGGAAGATGTAAATTCAATATGATGGCGCTTTTTGAATGTTGCTACAAAGAAAAGGGAAGTTGACTAATGGAAAAGTGAAGTCATCGTGTTTGTAGTGTACTTCTGTTGACAATTTGAAGATAAATGTCAAGGAATAGGGCAGATGAGGAAGTATCTGTAGTATCCTTAATTTCGAGCTCTTTTGGGTTGATAACATGAAGGAAAACAGCAATTAAAGGATTGAGTCAGTTTTTTCTTTCTTTTGAAGAAAAACTATGAGGATTCCAGCCTAATATGAGTGGAGAAAGAGATCGGCTAAATATGGTGGCCAGATGCGGCCATTTCGCGTTTTCGCGTTTTCTACTTTCACTTTCCACAGAGCGAAAACGCGAAATCGAGAAGGCGAAAACGCGAAACCGACAAGTCGAAAACGCGAAAATAGCGAAAGCGAAATCACGAAAACGCGAAATGAATTTCACTTCATGTTTTCGCCTTTGCGATTTCGCAATTTCGCGTTTTTGCGTTTTCTCATTTTCGCGATTTCGCGTTTTCATGTTTTCGCGATTTCGCGTTTTCGCGATTTCGCATTTTCGCGTTTTCGTCTCGGAAGTAAGATATAACGCATGGGTAATTTGAAACAATAATGTGGCCATCTCAAACTTCAATTGAAAAACAGTATGTGTTATGTTGTGACCAAATTCAATAAACTCATGAACTGTATTAATTTTTGAATTGAATTTATTCGGATGTAATTACTACTCAGATCAACTTTTGTATTTTGTATACGTTTTAAGACTTTCATATGTTAGATTCTCTCCATGCCGTATGTGTAATATAATTAGAAGATGAAATGATATTTTATAGTAAGATAGTTTAAACTGATGTGTATTGCTTAATCCGCGTCCAGGGAATTTAAAAAGAGGTATTCAAATTAAGAAATGAAAGAAATTTTTTGGAATACTTGCTGTGCACAGAGCAGGACATGCTTACCCTTCCGGAGCACCTGATGTCACTCTTGTTTATTGAGAGTTCACACTGTTAGTGCTTTAGTTTTTTGTGTTGTATATGTAATGTTCGTGTGTTTTGTGGGCATGTGGTGTCTTTGGTCTTCCGTCTTTTGGTGTTCCTGCTTTTGCCTTGTCTCTTGGCTTTGATTTGTGTAATCTTGTGCTTTGTACCTTCGGTATTCTACTGCCCTTGTTTTGTTAGTAAAACATCAGGATATTCATTAAAAATACATGATTGTCAAAATGGGGTTCTAACCCCCGGAACACCCCCCCTTTGGATCCGCTAAACCTAAGGTCCTGTTAGTTTTCGAACTAGAAGAGACCGCATTAGTTCAAACCCCGTCAGTAGCATTTAGTTTCTTTCCTTTATAATTAACGTTACACTCAGTGAAAGTGCTATAGAGATAACAGACTAACATGAAAATACATACAAACATGAAAAGCAATGATCGAGGAGATATATTATAGATAAAAAACTACATATACATCAATTATCTAAATCTGTTTATTACATTTCATTACATGTACTAGACATGAAGTTGCTTGAATCTAATGAAACACGTACACAAGTGTATGACCCTGGGCAGAGAGGGTCGGGGCTGCTGTCTTTATATGTTGTGATTTGAGTATGAGTAAAGGTTTACTTTTTGCCATCTTGCTGTATTAAAGATGGTATTTTTTATGCCAGATATACTGAGACATGCTAAATGAATTACGCTTCCTTCTCTTAACGATCAATCCAAACCGGTTTTGTTACTTATTGTTGGCTTGTCTTTCTTTCATGGCTGGAATCCCTTTTGGAAACTCCCTTGGACCCCTCCCCCACCTTTTCAGTCCATCGTTTCACTCCCAAATAGGTGCCAACAACACGGCTCGATTTTTTACTCTCACATATCGTTCGTTGAGACATCACAAGCCTTCACTTGTCCTTTCTAAACACAATAAAAGATTTTCTGACTGTTTATTTTTCTTTCGCAATTACAAATACATGAAAAATGTTAATTTCTTTCCTATTTATACTGTTCTATAACAAGAATTACACCCAACCAACAAAACCGAGAACTCAAAAATTAAAAAAAAATGCGTTAAATAGTTTTTACCTAGGTCTGACAGTTCGGTTCTAAGGTACTCAAATTCGACACTTTTTTTTTTAAAAAATGTAGAAATTGATTTACGGGGATATGCGTTTTCGCGTTTTCGCTTTCACGTCTTCGCGTTTTCGCCTTCTCGATTTCGCGTTTTCGCTCTGTGGAAAGTGAAAGTAGAAAACGCGAAAACGCGAAATTGCCGCATCTGGCCACTATAGCCAAAAGAGTTGCACAGCTTGTGACCATTGGAATTCAAGTCTGTTGAAAAGCAAGTCTTTCAAACTGATCAAATATACTGTCAATCAGAAACTCTAACTTTTTTTACTTCTTCCTCTGTATATTTTTTCTTTGATTCTGAGTAGTATTTCACAAAGTATGTTTGTTTTCTGCCTATAATAGTGTTCTTATATTTTCGTTCGCCGAACGATCATCTAAGTATTAAATCTTGCAGCCTAGATAAGTTGTTCATGAGGAATGTGGAGAAGTCAAATTTTTTAAAGCTGTTACAATTTGATAATGATCACGATTTTAAGATTTCAAGACAATATTTTTGAAGGTCGTCTTTTACGGCTGTCAAGATGTCGGTTATTATCACAGAATTAGGTTTTGTAGAACATTTTGTAGATCCAGCGATGTACTGTTGCTTGTATGGGTACTTGTGTATTGTTGTACTCACTACAAGGAGAAGAGATCAGTGTCTTCATCGTTGGTTGAAATCCCGAAGGAAAGCAATCCAGATTTATTGTCCTGTAATATCTCCTTCTTAGACAGAGTACATGTTGTAGTTGTGTAGGTTGGGTTGCCCTGGTCATTAGAAATGCCTAGTTATTCTTTAGTCATTTTACATATGAAAATGATGTTATTAGGAACCTTATCTGCCGGAACGACTTATTTGTCATGAACTGAGGAAGTATCTAGCCACATCGGTATTTTTGAAAATGGATGATGCTTTAGTTCTCATTGACACTCGTAGCTGAATAATCCATTTAACAAAGTCTCACAGACTACTCATTTTGTTTTATTTCTACATTGAAACCATAGCTTAAACATGTTTTTTTTTCAATAGAACAAAAAAAAAATGTCACCAATATGATTTCCAAATTATTTGATTCAAATTTCAAGTACAATAAATTTCTATAGAGTCTCAATCCGCCTAACAACCTTATCCTTGAATTCCTTTTTCAAAAAAGTGATTATCGATCATTTGATCAAAAAAACTTTAAGAAAAATTATGTCGAGGCTCTTAACCAAATGTTTTCTGTGTTTAACAGGTTGTGAGGGAATCACTGTCGTTTGTGACAGTCATTTTTTTACTTTAACTTAAAATAATACAGATAACTTTTTTAAGCATTTCTTAAATAATAATACAAATTTAATAATTTTGGGGTGTAAGGACTCAAAAGGGCAGAAACGTAACAAGCTTCACACCAAATATCAAATCATTACTGCATACACAAGCTGAGAAATCATTGACGAAAATTTCGTACTGTACGTACGTGCGGACGTAAGAACAAGGGTAAACTTTATACCTACTCAGTCGGCTTACAAGAGAGGTAAAATGAAATCAAATAAGTATGATAATGGCATAAATTTTCGGAGTTCCCTCCTTTCACGATGGTGAATAAAGAATATAGGTCCTGGACGCTTGTCAATTAAATTGATGAACCAAAACAATCATCAGGCGATTAGTAAACGGATTTTTTACTCTTTTACATTTATTCCCTAGGTTGTTATATCACGAGGCGATGGATAATCTGCTTTTCAAACACACGGCCATACTCACATCTTCCCCTTCAACTTGAATGAGAGTGGTGAAGGTATGGCAAGCCGTTTTTACCAAACAAGATATCTTATATTTTTTAATAAAATATCTTATTTGCTTTATAAGATATCTTAAAATGTTAAAAAGATATCCTATTAAGCTTAACAGATATCTTATATATTTTATACAATATTTTTTGAAGTTTATGAGATATGTAAGTTTGATTTATAAGATATCTTTTTAAGTTTATAAGATATCTTTTTAACTTTTCAAGATATCTTATAAAACAAATAAGATATCTTATAAAACAAATAAGATATCTTATTAAATAGAATTTATAAGATATCTTATAAACTATATAAGATAACTTTATAAGATATCATATAAACTTTAAAAATATCTTGTAAATCATCACTCTATAAGATATCTTATAAACTTAATAAGATACCTTTTAAAACAAATAAGATATCTTTTAAAACAAATAAGATATCTCATAAAGTTAATAAGATATTTCTTTTTTGGTATAAAATAGCACCAAGCATCCACAAATCCCCATTGTTCGATGGACCTGACTTTAATTATATAATACATGTCAATTAATAGAGTTTGATCTAACCACGTGTATCTAAATAACGCCCACTGCCACATGACTTCTCGTACAAGCATTTTAACAAAACGACAAGACGTTTCATCGGAAGACAACGTTTTTCCGATGTTGGAAGGTTTACAAAGATGATTTTCATCACTGTTGGCATTCGGAATCATATATTCTGCCTTTGCAGCTCACCTTACCAGCACATTATCATAAAAAAGTTACCTAGGGGACCCCTGATGAAAGCAGACTTAGTTTAACTTTTAATTCCGACTACACAGACAAATATAACCATCCCTATTAATTGTTACAAAGCTGCCGAAACACTATAAATTAGTGTAGGGCCCATCGAACAATGGGGATACGTGGATGCTTGGTGCTATTTTATACAAAAAAAGCAGGATTAACGGGGGACTTAATTTATAAAGTTTATAAGACATCTTTTTACAGAATTTATATAACATATCTTAAATACTTACCAAGATATCTTATAAAACTAATAAGATATCTCTTCAAGTATATAAGATATCTGCTAAAGTATATTAGATATTTGGGTTATTGGATGTGGTTTGTTTCCATTGATTTATTCACTTTTTTACCTTTCGGGGCCATTTAGGGCTTACTATATGGTGTGAGGTTCCTCACTGTGTTGAAGACCATATGGTGACCCCTAGATGTTTTATTTTGTGTCGTTTTAACCTGGATATGGGATGTTGTCTCCTTGACATTTACCCCATTTCCTTTCTTTTTCATAGATATCTTACTAATTTTTTTAATCAGATATCTTATAAATAGAATAAGATATCTTATAAAACTTACAAGATATCTTTTAAAGTTTTTAAGATATCTTGTGAAGTATATGAGATATCTTGTAAAGAAAAATTCTGAAAGAGATCTTTTAAAGTTTACAAGATATTTTATTCATAAGATATCTTATAAAGCATATAAGATATCTTATTTCTTTTATGAGATATCATATATATATATCTAAAACAAGATATCTCATATATTTTATAAGATATCTTATAAACTTTAAAAGATATCTCATCAAGGGAAAAAAATATCCTAATAAATTAATAAAATATCTAATAAACTTTATAAGATATCTAATAAAGTTTATAAGATATCTTATAAAGTTTATAAGATATCTTATAAAGTTAACATAAGATATCTTATTAAGTTTATAAGATATCTAATTAATAAGAAGATATCTTATAATTTTATAAGATATCTTATAAAACAAATGAGATGTCTTATTATATACACAAGATATCTTATTCAGTGAATAAATATAAAAACGGCTTGCCATAGAAGTCGAGCTGCTGGCTGTGGCCAGGAAGACAGATCGTATATGCTCAGCAAATGATCACCCAGTCGGTGCCTAGTCTTCCCAACATATAGTTAACTTCATAGCTTGCAAATGATAACGAACACAACATTTTCTGTTGGGGGTTTCTGTTATTAAGTGATATCGTTATATGAAAAAAAACAATGTCTAGACCCTGGACTTCACTTCAGTCTTTTACAAAGGGAAAAGTAGCATACATTTATATATCTGGTACTTTTACATTCCTTCCTTCCTATAGTCAGCACCTAATCTTCTTGGTTTGAGAATACTTCCAACTAAATATTGACGGATATCTTTGCCTCTTTTGTATATGCTGAAAGGGTGGAGCAAGACCTCAGCCAACAGGGTATCATTCTAAACTATATGCTTAAATCATTCAGCAAAATATTTCTGAATACGACAATGTAGTGAAAATTTAGAACCAAATGATCTTGACATGGTTCTTTTTTCCTTTAGATACAAGAGCACGTTCTCTGTTTTTTTTTAATCAAACAGATTTTAAAACTCCCTCTATAATTGATAAATCAAGTTTTTGAGTATGTGTAGCTATTTTTAAAATGTTTTCGAATGACAAAAAAAAAATAAATAAAAACAAAACAAAACTATATTTTTCAGTATATATATATACTTACACTCCCCATACTTTTTTCCCACAGTAGTAATACCTAGTGTAATAAGGAATTCTTTGCGTTGCAGTGTACCTGTCAAATATAAAAAAATGAATTAAGTACAAGGATACCGATATTAAATCAAAGCTCCGATGGAGCTGAATCTCGAAGCCCTGAAATTCTACATGTGGCAAAACTTCGTAGTCATCCAAAGAACTACTGCATACGTCTGCATGTATTAAGTTATAGTCCGTAATACGTGAAAATAATCGGATTGTGTGATTTCGCATGTTAATTTCATTGCTATTATATATCAAGCGCATTTGGCCACTTATTGCGATTTTAAAGGCGTAAAAACTTCTTAAAAGGCGACCGCAAAGCGAGAGCCTTTTAAGAAGTTTTCAGTCTTTAAAATCGCTGTAACTGGCCAAATTGCGCTTGATAATTAATTTGTGCGAAAATTCGAACGAACAAATAGCGATGTTTGTATTTTGAATGCTACGAAACATTTACTACACTATTTTAAGAATACACACTACAACGACTCGTTATTGATTTTTTGTAACTATGAAAAGGGACATGTTTGACCTAAATAAATAATTTAAGTTATATTTACAGAACAAGTGTGTATCTGTATCAGATTTACAATGAAGGGGCGTGGAAATCATCGAGTCCATCAGGACGAGATGATTTCCACGCCCCTTCATTGTAAACCTGATACAGATAATCACGTGTTCTGTAAATGATTTGTGGAATGGTCCAATGAAAAAGCAGCAAGTCGTTAGGTAAAGATATTTTGGGAAATTCTCAGCACGTTGGGTGTTACTTTATTATAAGATGCAGTGGTTTCATACAATGAATCAAACAAGGACGGACGTTGAATTTTTAGAGCTTTCCAACACAGAAGAAGGGTAGATTTTAAAATGTCGTCGTGAGATGGAAATACTCCAGATAATGAAAGCAGTAAATAATTCTTCTATCGTTGATTTATCACACAGATTGCCGAAAATACAGAATTGAACATAAACTGTTTTACCAGTACCCGGTATATGGGTATTCTCGGTACTTTTGAAACAATGGAAAAGACAAGGGAAACGAACATCAGTACCCGGTATATGGGTATTCTCGGTACTTTTGAAACAATGGAAAAGACAAGGGAAACGAACATTGATTATGCCCTGAAACATGGCTACCAGAAGAGATCAGTTCAAGATTAAAAAAAAAATGATTAAAAAAAAAGATATGAACACAAAAGGATAGACTAACTGAACCGTCAACGTTTTCAATAAATAGAGAGAGAGTAGCGCCACACTGACATGCACATGCACTAGATGGATAAATTCAGTATGGATTCGAAGGCAGAATGGCGCTAAATATCTACCGCGATACGTGTATCTCATTATATGTGGGTAACTGCGGTAATTCAAAAGCAAGGGCATATGCGAAAAGGACTCGCTTGAAGAACAAGGGATTTGGTTGTAAAGTTGAGCAAGCTGGCCTTTTTTCAACCCAAATTAGATGAAAATGAATGAAATCCGGACAGCGTTTGTTTTTCTATTTTTTTTTCAGCTGACACAATTTTTTATTACATGTTTTCACAAAAATTTGATGTTAATTTTTTAATAAAATGTTTCGTTTTCGGAAATTATTTCCTTTAAAAATATATTCTGACCTCCAAAAGTGTACAATAACTGGAGATACAGAGGCGTACTACAGTCAGTTATTGTACATTTGTGACATTCATTTAAGCTCCTCCCCTTTCCTAAATCCAACTGTATCTTATATATAGTACATTTTACTTCAAAGGAAAAACACAAAACCATTCCACAAATCATAATTATAGAACACCAATCCCTGAATCTATTAAGCACTAATTGATACTCAAAACAATAAATACGTAACTGACTTTGAAAATTTATAAACGTAATCTAATAAACTCAATGTTATAATACTAAATTAATCGCGCTTTGGACACGTGTACTTATGTAAACTTTAAATATAGATCGCTTCAGCTGTGTGAATACACATCTGACGTGTTTATCGTATGTTTCATTTTAAACCAATAAAAACATCTTATAAAGGTCAATGGGCGTGTTTTCCCATCAGATATAAAGACAGCCATTCATTTTCTACAAGCAACGAGTAAAAAAACGAGTAATTTGATTAACATGCATATTGTTTTCAGTTTAATAAAACAACACTGTATTCAACTCAAGAAAATGAAGAAATATAACTTAAATCCTAAATGTATCCAATTTTGAAAGGAACTTGCGCACTATATTTTATTGGAAGCACGAAGATCATCTTTTAGAGCTGTTAATAGGCTTGAAGCCTCATGCGTGGCACGTGATTTTTTTCTTGTCATATCAATATCTTTCCAGCCATTTCATGGCTTCGAGATAAAAATAAATAATAGAAATAAATTAAAAACTACTGGTAAAGCATGAAAAAAGGAATATTAGCTATTAAATTTAGAATTAGAATTGGAAACTGTAAAGTATAAAACGATATTCAGCGTATGTTAAACCACTGCTGTTATGTTATACCAAAAAAATCAGCTGGGATGTTTCACCGTATTTGTATTATAAAATCGATCGGATCATTTAATACATGTATGTACGTCAATGAAACAACGCATAGGGTAGATTTAAGAGTAATGTAAACTTTTTGTTTATCTGCTTAAAGCAGTAAGGGCTGTATTGATTCATTTTCTTGAAAGCTCTCAATAAATCGATATGTCTAGAAAATTATATATTAAAAAAAAACATCCACCAATGCATAAACATTCATCATTTCAATGCTCAGATTAATATTCGACGTTTATACAGTCGACATGATCAATGCACACATCGGCAAATTTCGATTGTGATTTTTAATTGATATTTGTCTACACTTGACATTGTTATGCAGTTGCCGGTTTACACTCAATTTGGACTATTTAGCCCCAAGTGCGTACATCAAGACACTAAGGTGAAGGGGTAACATATCAATTTAGTTTTTTTTCTGTCTTTGTGTAAAAGCTTTGTGGCGGGTCGGTTCTTATTTAATTTCTTAATCCCTTCATTTTGTTTCTGTCTATAAGCATAAATTAGTTGATAATAGTAGTGGAGAAAACCAGGTTTCTGGCGCATTTCCCCTCATGTTAATCCTATGGAAGAAGATAC
>MJUU01064989.1:0-14395 GCA_002080025.1 Modiolus philippinarum
GTGGATTGTCAACAAAGAACAAATTCACTTTCTACCTGCTATTATAACTTTGGATATTTTTTAATTAAAAGCGTGATAAGTGATTATTTGTTTGGAGTTTAGAGACTGTATATTCTTTAATTTGGAGTATTTTGTGTTTAACATCAGGTCAGGATGACCCTATTTAGGGGTTTGAATATATTTATTATATTTATATTGAAAATATCTGTACACTCTAGTGAACTTTGAATTTTATAACAAAGGTAGATGAAAAGATGAAAAGAATGTATTAAAAAAAAACATAAGTTGATGTATACAATGAAGTATCTGAAGTTCATTTCATTATTGAAAAATAGACATTTAGTTGGGCTCAAGATAGAATTTTTTTCATTTTTTTTTTTTTTTTGGTTTTGCAGCTTTTGTAAATTATGTTTTTGAAGGAATAAATTTTTGATAAGCCATCATTCTTTTATCACCATTACTGATTGTGTCTGTATCCTGTAAAGGCTTTATCAGTTAACCATTCCTACCGATATCATACAAGGGCCTTCCTGACCTGTATCCTAAATCAGTTAACAGTTCCTTCCTGTATCCTTTATACTACATAGGTCCTCATCAGGTCACCATTCCTACACATATCCTTCTGAGGCTTTAATCAGTTAACCATTCCCACAACTATCCTGTTAAGGCATTTATCAGTTCACCATTCCTATCTGTATCCTACATAAGTTTTCATCAGTTCACCATGCCTACCTGTGTCCTACACAAGTTTTCATCAATTCACCATTCCTACCTGTATCCTACATAAGTCTTCATCAGTTCACCATTCCTTCCTGTATCCTACACACATCTTCATCAGTTTACCATTCCTACCTGTATGACAGTATCCTATAAAGGCATTTATCAGTTCACCATTCCTACCTGTATCCTACATCAGTTCACCATTCCTACCTGTATCCTATAAAGGCCTATATCAGTTCACCTTCCCTGTCTTTATCCTATGTAGGCCTTCATCAGTTTACCATCCCTTTATGTATCATACAAAGGCATATGTAAGTTTTATTTCAGAAATTAATGACCAACTGAATATATATGATTAATTAAATGTCCTCTATTTCAGGATCATACATTAGTAGGAAGACATGATGCTCCAACACAACAGGACATACAACTCAGTGGTTTGGGGATTATGCCTGAACACTGTATGGTTGATATAGAAAATAACGATGTTTACGTTTCTCCACTAGAGGGAGCCAGGTAAGTTGATTATAAAGCCCACAAACAAAGTTTTGGGGGTATGTAGGAATCACAATGTTGGTCTCTCCGTTTATCCCCATCTGTCTGTCTGTCCTTCATATGGTTGCTGCTCGAAAAGGGGAGATGATTCATCTTTGAATATTTTCTTTAAAAAAAAAGGAGTGGACAAACCTTCTCAGCACATGTCCTCTTAAACAAGTGGTTGGACTTTGATGAAATATTACACCATTTTAGCACACCACCTGAAAATGTGCATGAAGTAATATGATTGCTGCCTGAAATTTCGTAGGGGAGATAATTTGTCTGAATATTTTCTGGAAAAGAGGGGGAGGTATATTATTGTGTCCTTACTTGTATTGTGTCCACATTTGTACTGTGCCCACAACTGTATTGTGTCCACACACATTTAAATTTTCACTTTAGTCTCAGGGTTCAATTGGGAGGTGGGGTGTATAACTGGCTGCCATTCGGCGACAGCTCTAGTTTAAATTTAATGATTTATCTTCACCCAGTTCTGGAAAAGTGATTGATCAACTAGTAATGATGATACCTGTTTCATTTGGTTGTCTTTCCTAATTGGTGTAGAAACATTTGATCTAATTGAGTCATCAAAGAGACATACAGTTGCTGCAACTTAAGGTGGTACGGGGGTCTCAAAACTGTCAGATAGAATTTTCTTATATTTCATGACAAATACTTTGTTATTAGAGCATATAAAAATTAAAATAAAAATTGGGGGTCACCAGCCATATAAGCTTCAAATCTGTCATGTAAAAATCAGGACTGGGTTGCACAAACGTCAATTAAAGTTAATTGACGTTTAAATTTTCAGTGTAAATTAATTTGGTTTAATTTGTTAAGGATTTAAGGGGGTAGACCTGGGGTAGGAGGAGATAACTCTGTTTTTCACTTTTTTAGTACTTACACAAACTAATAGAATCATCACAACAGGTATGATCAAAATGTTTAAATTGTGATTTTTTTTCCAAACAACAAATATATATTCATTTTGTAATGAAAACAACCACCAAACATCCAGTTATTTATAACAAGTGCATTTCACTCTACATTTTTGCGATGCTATCCAAAGATAATGAAAATATGTAAAAGTCATTCGGTCAATTCAGATTTCTTGCAAGGGAGGTAATTTATAGCACAGATTCAGCAATTTTATTGATTTTTACCCACTTTATTCTAAATTAAGAAAAAATGGGATGGTAGTATTTTCTAAAATTTTAATATATCTTACATCTACTAGTTATCTTTCTATTCTAAGTTTTTGGTGAAAATTAAACGACAGAATTTTTTACAAGAAGTGTTTAATAGTGATCAAAATACAGTAAAAATTTCAGCCAATACTGTTCAGAACACCAATGTATTTCAGTTCAAACTAGTAAAATTTACCATAATTATTCATGCTTACTTTCACACTTGTCTAAACTACAGGATTTTACATTAAAAATAATTTTAAATCAAATACAAATTTAATTAGAGCCAATTTTATACACTACAATCAAGTCCTGAACTGATTAAATAATATGAGGAAAAATAGCATCTTTGCTGACCACTAGAAATAAAACGGGGCGGTAAAACTTGCTGAAAATTGCTTAAAGTCAACATGAGTATGTGTAATTTTGATACTGAAAATATTAAGAAAATTAAACGAGTGGAAAATTTTAGGCTTCCCCAGGTCTACCCCCTTAATTTACAATTAAAAGTTAAACGTCAATTAACTTTAATTGACGTTTGTGCAACCCAGTCCAGATATTTTGGTTGAATTAATAGAGAAAATAAGCAAATTTTAACAAAATTTTAATTTATTTTAGTTATATCAGATAGAATTTTTCAAGATTTGGTAAATAATTAGCTAATATACTTGCCATCGATTTGCATGAAAAAAAATTTGGGGGTCACTGAACTTACTTTTGAATAAATGGCAAAAAACTGATTTTTTCCTATTATTTCTATACAAATTATCTCCCCTTAATAGAACAGGAGTTTGATGAAAGGGTCCAATATTCTGCATGGTAACCCAATGAAAGTGGCATATTTGATCAAATTCAACTATTCTAAGACATTCGAAATCATTTTGCCAACATTCCCATGGTGAATTCCATTTTTCGTCAGATTGGTAAGAGTTATGCAGTTTTAAACTCCCGTACTACCTTTAGTTAACTATAATATTTCTCACATTTTGTTAAATAAATTTCCAATTGTTTAAAGGCTGGGCAAGCCTGGATTTAAACATATGCAAAATTAATTTAACTGGATGTGAGAAATATCATAATGACTAATTAACTACATGTAGTTCTTATTGAAGAAACTATATATAAATGTAAAATATCTTTACTGACCATTTATAACACTGGTTTTAGATTTATAAGTATTGGTGCATTCAGTTACACAAAGAAGGAATCACAAAGTTGGATGGGATGAGGACTTGATTTACGGATTAGATTCTTCTGTCAGCTTTTGCAATGTGAAATCATATTAAATTGAGGGATATAAAATAACACATTTCCCGTATTTTGCCATAAATCAGTTCTCTATTCCTGTCCGTTTTCCTGACTCTGACTCTGATTACAGTATGGCCTATATATCATTTTGTCTTGCATCAGAACCCTCTATATATTTAAAAACGTAAATCTTATTGACAAAATTCTTCTATTTCTTCAAAGGAATGGCAATATGCTGTTTCTTATGCCCATTAATCAAAGATTCAGGAGGCATAGTTTGGGATTTGCCTGCCTGCATAAAATCTTTGTAAGCTTTAATATTTTGCATGTATTTCCTTTTGGCAAGATCTGTCAATTGATACGACAGATCTAAGCATATGACTTGGACTAAAAAGGAAAAAAAAGTGTCACTTTATGGCCTTGGCTACCAATTTTAAGGTCTGGCACTGTGGTGTCACACTGAAGAGTTTATAAAGGGGGGTCAGGAAATAAGCCCTTTTATAATATAATTTATAATTATAATTTTGTATGGGAGGTTGACAAGGAACTTGGTCTCCTACCCATGGTCTACTAGATATGAGCCAATCTTCACGTTGAATAGTGCAGTTAACCACAAAATGTGTCAATGTATATTTGTTTTAGCATATGGAACAAATATCATAATTATTGGCATAATATTTCTTCCTTTTGGAACAATTGTTATATAACATTTATTATTATATAGATGGCGGTGAAAGATTGAAATTTCCCAGTGCAAGAAAAGTGATAATTAAATGTGATATTATTTTCCATAATTTCACTCTAGGATGTGACATCACAATAGACATTTTCAACGTTGTTGTAAAGTAATCCTCGCAGAGGATTAACATAGAAAACTTAGTTCATGCAATGAATCTTAAATTAAACCGCTATATTTTATGTGAGAGGGTCTATATAATAAAAACAATAACTAATTCGGGATTCTGATTATTGAAAATATTCAACTCATGATAGAAAAATAAAGTAATCCTCGCAGCGGATTAACATAGAAAACTTAGTTCATGCAATGAATCTTAAATTAAACCGCTATATTTTATGTGAGAGGGTCTATATAATAAAAACAATAACTAATTCGGGATTCTGATTATTGAAAATATTCAACTCGTGATAGAAAAAACGCTGCAATTCACCCATGCGCTGTGCGCATTTGTGAATTATTACATTATTCGATCATTCGTTGAATATTTTTCAATAATGAGAATCTCGAATTAGATATAGTATAATTCCATTAGCAACAAAAACTATAAAATTTGTCCAGTTGAAACAAATATTCTATAGTACTTTATCCTTTCAGAACAAATGTTATGAAGGAGCAAATATCACATGACAACTGTTTTCCCAATTGTACCTTGGTATGCTCGTGGAGGTGGTAGTACCTCTTCTAAAATTTAAGAATGTTATACTCAGTATAGAATTCTCTGCCATAACATTCATTATTGTAAGCTTTAAATAAATGAAGCTTTTAAAATCCACAAAACTCTTTCCTCAACAATACACATGATAAATGAATTTATAAGCTTTGATTTCAGGACACTATTTTCCTTTTAAACCAATAAATTTAAATACCGTGTAGAGAATGATAATGAATTCACGGAATATACAACAATATATTGTTTTAAATTGTGTATTGGCTTAATATTAAAAATAATATTGATTATTGTTGTTTTAATTTATAGGTACGTAAATCTATATCTGAAACAAATGGTAAAACAGTGTTTCTAAACTCCGTAACGGCGTAAAATTAATGGTCTCTGGGTAGCAGCTGAAGAAAGTTACGTAATACAAGTAAAACCTTTAAGTTAATTTAAAAAGCAAATGAGTGTCTATTAAGTAATTAGTGACAGTTTTCCGATTATGTCTTTACAGGACTTGTGTTAATGGTTCTGTAATATCGGAAAAGACCAGAGTCCGACACGGAGACAGGATCCTATGGGGAATAAATCATTTCTTCAGAATTAATTGTCCAAAGTTAAACAGTAAGTGTAAATATTATTATTTGTAAATATTTTTTTTCAGCTGGGAGTGGGGACTTCAAAGAACATCTTTTTCCGTGTGAGTTTTTTCTCCCTGCTAATGGCTGTCGTAATACCTTTGTGGCTTTGCCCATTATTACATCAATGTACATCTCTTTCAATGCATTTTCATTCTCATATATTTTGAAGTTAATTATGCATAGAATCTCATTTTTTTGAGTTGGTGATAATCATGTAGATAAAAACTCATGGTGACTTCAAGATGAAATATGACAATAAAAGTGTTAATCTATTTGCTTAATCTTACAATATATCTGTAGGGGATTTTGTCCTTTGTAAGTTTGTTTCATATCCTTTTATTTGCTCTAATACTGAAGAATATGGTAATCATTTACTCACATAGAAAAAAAAATTATTTTGCTTCCCTGGTCTGCTATTGATGTTCAACATAAATACTTGAATTTTTTGACATGTCTTTTAGCTGTTTCTGGTTTAATGGCACACTTCTTTTGCCATAATCGAGTGGGAAATAATAAAAAATGAAGTTTAGAACTCTTCCAACAGTGGAGGTTGAATGAGAATCTACTTATATTTATATAATAATTTTGTGTTTTACATTGACTATGCAAAAAATAGTAGCCAGGGTGATGGACAATAGTGCACGACACAAAGGTAGCTACTATTTTCCATAGTCAATGTAAAACACAACATTAATATTATCATTGTTAACTACTTTGAAAAATTACATTGCCAAATAGTTCTTTTATGTTTAAAATGATTCATAGTATGACAAGTCAACAAAAATACTGCCAAAATAAAAAAAAAATCTTGATGCTGTATAGAACACAGCACTCTGCATAACTTCGTATGGTGATTTGAAACTGTATTACAACAAGCGCACAGATGATCATGTGGATAAGTACCGCCCACTTGTCCAACAGACCAAAACTCTGCCACCTGTACGAGATGGCGTAGAAATAAATAGTTTTCACAACAGTAGTGCTTGCTATTGCTAGTGGTGCAGTCATGGCTGTTTCTTTTAAAGCTATGCGAAAATAAAACTGTTTTACTACTAATGAACGTTCTTACAAGAGGTATAAAAATGAAGTTTATGTGACTTTATATGAAAGAAATGTACAAGGATTTAATATTCCATCATTGCCATAAATTGAAGATGAATTTCATTTTCTATTGTTCTGTTCATTTTACCAATATGAGAGCAAATCTATCTTGACTTACCCAGTCGATCGTTATAGACAATAATTATTTTAGTCTAATTCTTATCCATAAACTGGAACTTTTGTGACCTTATAAAAAAAGTCTGTAGGCTAATTGCTATCATCTGATAAAAATGTCTCGCGGAAATAACTATAATCAAAAACTAAGTGAAGAAAATCTAATTATACCGGTCTTTGTATCTCTGTAATAGTATTGGGCAGTAAATCTATTGTCGACTTCAGGACAGTCATTTCCTAATCACGGTGTGTTATACTGATAGACGATTGAATTTTCTGTCATTCGATAATCAATGTAAATATATACCAGATGTAACTGCCATGTAACAATGTAGGTTAATGACTTGACGCCACTGACAAATCTTTGACTTGTATCTATGTTTCTGGTTTTTCAGTGGAATTCCAACATATTATTTTCAATATCGTTGCCATAGTGATATTGGACATTGTCAACTATGCTTCAGATTTTCAAATGTTACCAAAATGGTTGTTCTTTTTTCTTATACTCACTGAGGACACCAATTAAAGTCAGGCCTTAAAATATCCATCTTTAAGTCAGATATGAAGTTTTGATATTTATATATCTACAAAACCCTTGGAAATACCCCAAAATAGCTAATAAATAACTCAGTATGGAAGTTACTGTAAAGTTCATTTCTGCTGACAGTCAATTTTTTTTCTCTTCAGTGCAGCTAAAATCAAAACATGATTATATAAGTATTTTAAGGTGACATTGCTGGGTTGGTGGTGCTTTAGAGATATGGGTTTGTGACTGTTTCCTTAGGCCACTTTCTGGCTACCTTCATGTTGCTAAAATACTGCTGAAAATTGTGTTAATGCTTTCTTATTTATCATACTGAACAGTAATGTTAACATATTGTTTTGTATTGATTTGGTTTATTATACCCCACGCAACAAAGTTGCGGGGTATAATGTTTTTGACCTGTCTGTCCGTCCGTATGTCCGTCCGTATGTCCGTCCGTCAGTCCGTCCGTCAGTCCTGTTCTTGTCACTACAACCCCTCTGTAACCGCTTGACGGATTGCTTACATATTTTGTAGTATTGTTGGTCATGATGTGTAGATGTGCATACTATACCGCCATATTGATTGGATAATTTTTGTTGGAGTTGTGGGACTTTGACTATTTTCAGTTAAAATACCAAAGTATGATTTTGTCACTGCAACTCCTCTGAAACCGCTTGATGGATTGCTTTCATATTTGGTAGGATTGTTTGTCATGATGTGTAGATGTGCATACTATACCGCCATATTGATTGGATAATTTTTGTGGGAGTTATGAGACTTTGACTATTTTCAGTTTAATTTTTGTCAATTCCTCTGAAACTGCTTGAGGGATTGCTTTCATATTTGGTAGGATTGTTTGTCATGATATGTAGATGTGCATACTATACCGCCATATTGATTGGATAATTTTTGTCGGAGTTATGGGACTTTGACTATTTTCAGTTAAAATACCAAAATATGATTTTGTCACTGCAACTCCTCTGAAACCGCTTGACGGGTTGCTTTTATATTTGGTAGGATTGTTTGTCATGATGTTTAGATGTGCATACTATACCGCCATATTGATTGGATAATTTTTGTGGGAGTTATGGGACTTTGGCTATTTTCAGTTAAAATACTAAAGTATGATTTTGTCACTGCAACTCCTCTGAAACTGCTTAATGGATAGCTTTCATATTTGGTAGGATTGTTTGTCATGATGTGTAGATGTGCATACTGACTGTACTGCCTTATTGATTGGATTATTTTTATGGGAGTTATTGGACTAAGACTTTTTTCAGCTAAAACACCAAAGTATCATCTTGTCACTGCAACTCCTCTAAAACTGCCAAATGGATTGCTTTCATATTTGGTAAGATTGTTGGTCATGATATGTAGATGTGCATACTCTAGTGCCTTATTGATTGGATTACTTTTATTGGAGTTATTGGACATTAACTATTTTCAGCTAAAACAGCAAGTATCATCTTGTCCTTTGTTATTTCCCTTTAAATTCTGTTTTCAAATCTTCTTTGGTCCACTTTTCTCTTTTAAGTTTTAGAGAAATTTCCTGCTATCACTTTATTAAAAAACAATTATCTGTTAAATAATCAAGAGCAAAAAAGTGTTTTTGTACAAATTTTTACAATTTTTTGCAAAAATACTTTCATAATCTTTACTTATTTCACATTGTAATAATTTTTCTATAAATGTATATTGTGTCCTTCAGTGGTGAAAGTTTGCCTATATTTCAAATATTGTTCCTAGATACTTTAGTAGTACATGTAGTATCTTGTTTTCATAACCTGCATGGACTGTATAACTAATCTGGGTATGCCATGGTGAACTTTTGCCACCATTGTGTCTTGTGTCTGTCAGTTGTGCACTTTGCATTCAAACATTTTTTTCCCTGAAACTGCTTGGCCAATTGGAACCAAACTTGGTCACAATAGTCCTTAATAGGTCCCCTTTAAAAAATGTGTCCGACAAGTCAACACGCCATCCAAGATGGCCGCCAGTTGGATCTTTGTCGAAAAATTGACCCTATATTCCAAGATCTCTGAAACTACTGGGCCAATTTGAACCAAACTTGGTCACAATGGTCCTTATAGGTGGTCCCTTTTTATACAACCGCAAAATTTTTTGTGGTCGTATAATGGTATGGTGCTTCGTCGTTGTCGTCGTTGTCGTTGTCTGTAGACACTTTTGTTTTTGGTCAATAACTTAAGTTTCATTTGACCAATCC
Source organism: Modiolus philippinarum (assembly GCA_002080025.1). Classification (NCBI taxonomy): domain Eukaryota; kingdom Metazoa; phylum Mollusca; class Bivalvia; order Mytilida; family Modiolidae; genus Modiolus; species Modiolus philippinarum. Next base: position 9,690 of record MJUU01064989.1, read on the forward strand.
TTATGAAATTTTAACACCATGTTCCTTGGCACAAAAGGAAGGCTTGGCATTGTTTTGGTCATTGTAGCCCCACCCGTTTTTAAAATAGGGGCCAAAAAGGGTTGAATTTGATGTTTTCATATATTCTACTGTAGAATCTTTATTATGTATCGGATTTTGATGGGGTTTCTTTCAGTGTCCTCGTGAGGAAATTTCCAATCAGTAGTATGGCATTGGATTTCACGTGGCATGTACCGTTCACTAGATAAATGGGCCCAAAAGGGGCAAATTTCAAAAATTTTAATTTTTTCATTTTTAGTCCGATTTTGATGCAGTTTTTTGCATTGGATTCCTTATGAAAAATTAACATAGAGCTGCACCATTAGATTTTTGATAATTTTTATCTTTTCCAACCTATGAGGGCCCAACGGAGCAAAAATTGCAAACATGCAGAATACCTAAAATTTTTATTTTTCATCCGATTTCAATGGGAATTTTAGCTCACCTGGCTATGCCAGGGTGAGCTTTTGCCATCACTAGGCATCCAGCGTCCGTCATCCGTCGGTCCGGCGTAAACTTTTCATTCAAAGATCTTCTCCTCTGAAACCACTGGGCCAATTGGAGCCAAATTTGGTCACAATAGTCCTTGGGTGGTCCCCTTTAAAAAAGGTATCCGGCAGGTCCGTACCTCATCCAAGATGGCCGCCAGCGGGGAACATAGTTTTAACATTGGACCCTATGGAAAAGACATTCAAAGATCTTCTTCTCAGAAACTACCAGTCCAATTATAACCAAACTAAGTCACAATGGTCCTTAGATGGTCCCTTCCAAAAAAGGTATCCGGCATGTCCTTACCTAATCCAAGATGGCCGCAAGCGGGGAACATAGTTTTAACATTGGACCCTATGGAAAAGACATTCAAAGATCTTCTTCTCAGAAACTACTAGTCCAATTAGAACCAATCTAAGCCACAATGGTCCTTAGGTGGTCCCATCCAAAAAATGTATCTGGTAGGTCCGTACCTCATCCAAGATGGCCACCATCTGGAACATAGTTTTTACATTGGCCCTATTGATTTTAAGGGGAACCTCTGCCCAAATTTTTGAATTTTTATTTGAAAAGTGGTCTGCATGTTTTAATTTCAGCACTATGTATTACTTTAATTATAAGGGGAACCCCTGCCCAAATTTTTTTTGAATGGTGTTCTGTTATGGGTTGTAATGGATGGTGGATCTTTCGGTTGCCATGGAAACCAAACAAGAATACTGTAATTTTAGAAAAAAAGGTATTCTGCTAAATTTTATTTTTCATTTTACCTATTGGAAATGCCTTTTATCTATGTCAGCCATGGTCCAGGTGAGCGATACAGGCTCTTGAGAGCCTCTTGTTTTCATTAGATTCCTCACATTGTAGGCATTCAGAAGTGTGTCAACGGATTTGATGTAGCTCTTACCAATTCAGAGCTATAAGGGGTCAAAATTGCAATTATTAGAAAAATAGTTTGTGTCCAGTTAATTAATGTGTCAAGGTCCTCATTGTGTCCAGCAAATTACTGTGTCCACATTCAATTTAGTTTACACTTGTTCAAATTTCAGTGGTCGACATGCTGCAGTCGTATCATGCTACGCTTGGCATAGCCCTTTATTAAAAAAATGTCTGGCAAGTCTCTATCATATCCAAGATGGCCACCAGGGGATAACACAGTTTAAACATTGGACCCTATGGGAAAGCATTCAAAGATCTTCTCTAAAACCACTGTGGCAATTGGAACCTAACTTGGTCACAATAGTCCTTTCGTGGTCCCCTTTAAAAAATTGTGTCCAGCAAGTCTGCACATCATCCAAGATGGCCACCAGCAGGGAACTTTGTCGAAAATTGGACAATATTGCAAAAATCTCCTTTGAAAATACTGGGTCAATTGGAACCAAACTTAGTCACAATGATCCTTAGTTGGCCCTTTTAAAAAAGCATTTGGCAAGTCCACATCATTTTCAAGATGGCTGCCAGTGGGAACATGGTTTTAACATTGGACCCTATAGGTGAAATATATTCAAAGATCTTCTTCTCTGAAAGTACATGGCCAATTGGAGTCACACTTGATCACAATGGTCCTTTCTTGGTCCCCTTCATAAAATATGTCCAGCATGTCTGCATAGCATCCAAGATGGCAGTCAGCGGTGAACTTTGTACCCCATGGGAAATCATTCAAAGATCTCCTCTGAATATTATAGGCAAATTTGAACCAAAATGAGACACAATGATGCTTAGATGGTCTTCTTTAAGAAGGTGACAGTTGGTCTACGCCCATCAAAAATAGCTGCCAATGGGTAAAATAGTTTAATTTTGGATCATATAACATCAATGTCTATCAACAAACTTGAAATTGAGACCCTTAAATGTTTGGATTATTTTGACTTATTGTGTCAGCCATGGCCCAGGTGAGCGATACAGGCTCTTGAGAGCCTCTTGTTCTGTATAATATTGCTTATAGGATACTTTTAGGGTTCAATAATGCAGGATTTCCTGATATGTGGGGGCATGGGGTATTTGAGCTTGCTCACTAAGGTTCTTTAAATAAAAATGTATAAGGTATAGGATATTTTGATTATTTCTGGGGTTTGTTTCTACAAAATTGCCAAGTCATGTCAAGTGTTAGGATATTTTAGCAAAAGTATCAAGTAATACAATTCTAGGGGTTTATCAGAGTGTTATGGGAAATGGGAGTGTGGGCTTGTTTGGTAAGTTTTTACCCCAAAATCTGACAATTTGGAAATTAAAATTTGGGGAGTGTAAATACAATTTAGAGAATGATTTTGCAATAAAAGACTCCTTTTACAGGAGTCTGATGAATGCCAGAAAAATCCATGATTTCTGAAATTTTTCAAGAACATTAATTAATACAAGCTAACCAAAGATATATTGATATATCCATATGTGCCTGGCTATCATATGGAGACACCAATATTGGCCTTAGACAAAGACAAGGCTCTATAGACAAAAGTCCAGGATCTAGAGACAAAGTCAAGGCTCTGTTGGTAAAATCAAGGCTCTATAGACGAAGTCAAGTTATTATAGGCAAAGTCAAGGCTCTTTGGGAAAAGTCAAGGCTATTTTGACAAAGTCAAGGCTCTGTTGGCAAAGTCAAGTCTCTGTTGGCAAAGTCAAGGCTCTATAGACAAAGTCGAAGACATTTTCGGCAAGATCAAGGCTCTGTTGGAAATGTCAAGCCTCTATGGGCAAAGTCAAGCCTATATGGGCAAAGTCAAGGCTCTATAGATGAAGTAAAGACTATTGACTCTTATAGCCAAAGTCAAGACTGTGTACATAGGTAAGGTTTTTTGGGCAAAGTCAAGGCTCTGTGGACAAAGTTAAGGCTCTTTGGGCAAAGTCAAGGCTCTATGGTAAAGTCAATGCTCTATAGATAAAATCAAAGCTCTAGATAAAGTCAAAGCTCTATAGATAAAGTCAAGTCTTTATAGACAAAGTTTAGGCTCTATGGACAAAGCAAAGGTCTATAGACAAGTCAAGTTACTATAGACAAAGTCAGTCTGTATATGGGTTTAGAAATAATATGAAACAAGAATATGTGTCTAACAGACACAATGCCCCGCCTCACAACTCTTTTGAAGAATGGTATATTTCATGACCAGTAAAGCATGAAGTTGCTTTCATGGAAATATTCTTATTATGATTTTAGTTTGATTATAGACTAATAGGTATTTAATAAAATTCAATGATAATAGCATACATCCTTCACGGAAGATATAAACCTTAAACTATCCCCCCTTTTCCATGACCAGTGAAGCATGAAGTTGGTTACATTGGTAAATATTTAAAATACCTTTTATTTATTTATATCCTAATGAGTATCTATATAAAGTGTAATGATAATAGCATACATCATTCACAGAGAAAAAACTTCAAACTGAGGTCAAACCTCATACATACACCCCTTTTTTCTATGATCACTGAAGCATGAAGTTGGTAGCATGGATAAATTTTTATTATGATTTTTGTTTCATTAAATGCTAATGTGTAATTATGTAAAGTTAAATGATAATAGCATAGATCCTTCGCAGAAAAAAAATTCAATCTGTGGGTAAACCTCATACTATCACGCTTTTTCCTGTGATCAGTGAAGCATGAAGTTGATGGCATGGGTAAAGTTTTATTATGATGATGCTAATGTGTATTTGATAATAGCATACATCCTTCACAGAAAAAAAAACTTCAACCTGTGGGTAAACCTATTACTATCACAATTTTTTCCCGTCATCAGTGAAGCATGAAGTTGGTAACATGGGTAAAATTTTATTATGATTTTTGTTTAATTAGACGCTAATGTGTATTTATATAAAGTTTCATGATAATAGCATACATCCTTCACAGAAAAAAAACTTCAACCTGTGGGTATGACTCATACTATCACACTTTTTTCCCGTGATCAGTGAAGCATGAAGTTGGTAGCATGGGTAAAGTTTTATTATGATTTTTGTTTAATTAGATGCTAATGTGTATTTATGTAAAGTTTAATGATAATAGCATACATCTTTCACAGAAAAAGAAAATTCAACCTGTGGGTAAACCTCTTACTATCACACTTTTTTCCTGTGATCAGTGAAGCATGAAGTTGGTAGCATGGGTAAAATTTTATTATGATTTTTGTTTAATTAGACGCTAATGTGTATTTATATAAAGTTTCATGATAATAGCATACATCCTTCACA
>MJUU01064991.1:5010-24005 GCA_002080025.1 Modiolus philippinarum
TTCCCATAGGGCCAATGTTAAACTATGTTCCGTGCTGGCGGCCATGTTTTTTCTGGGATTGGAACGAAATGAGCAATCTTTGTTTAGGGCCTTTAGTTCATCATTCCTGTAGAGTTTGGTTGAATTTGCTTCAGCGGTTTCAGAGCAGAAGAAGAAAATGTGAATTTCCATAGGGTCCAACGTTAAACCTAAGTTCCGCGCTGGCGGCCATGTTTTTTATCGGATCGAAACGAAATGAGCAGTCTTTGTTAAGGACCTTTAGTACATCATTCCTATAAAGTTTGGTTGCATTTGCTTCAGTGGTTTCAGAGGAGAAGAAGAAAATGTGAATTTTCCCATAGGGTCCAATGTTAAACCTAAGTTCGCGCTGGCGGCCATGTTTTTCATCGGATCGGAAGGAAATGAGCAATCTTTGTAAAGGACCTTCCATACATCATTCCTGTAAAGTTTGGTTGAATTTGCTTCAGTGGTTTCAGAGGAGAAGATGAATATGTGAAAAGTTTAACAGACGGACGGACAACGGACGCCTTTGGGTCAGGTGAGCTAAAAATGATCCAAGCCTTCCTTTTGTGCTAAGGATCATTGTGTTAAAATTTCATAAGGATTGATTAACTGGAGCTAAAGTTATTGACAAAAAAAAAGAGTCTACAGACGAAAACGACGACGACGCCAACGACTACTATGCTGACGACTACAACAACGATGACAGCACCATACCATTATACGACCTCAAAAATTTTTGCGGTCATATAAAAAGCAGTAACCTCGGTATTTTGTTATTTAAAACCATTAAATCATGTCGGATTTTGCAGGTTGTTCGAATACTCAGGTGTTGGATTAGACAGTTTTCACTGTATCACTTACAGATATATAATCCACTGATGAAAATGGAATGGAATTGTCTTTATAAAATCGATGATCACTTTGTTTCTGACTCAGGAAATAAATAGCTCTGTCTGTAACTGTCACAAATACAGGTGTACAGTCCCCATCTGTGTGCCCCTGTGTAGCTGCAAAAACCTGAAATATAAAACATGAATATATAATTGTATTTTGTATCAATGGTGGAAAATTACAAGGTTAATGATATATATAAATTATAACAGATTCTACTTTAAAAAGATAATAATATTATCACTGTGGAAATAGCCTGATGAGAACTGGCAATGAATTTCAGCTTAAACAGAAATAAAAAATTAATAGTACAGTGAAACCTGTCTAAACAGAACCCTTCTGGGATAGAAGAATTTGTTTGGTTTAGACAGGTGTCTTGTTTACACGGGTTCAAAATATATAAAAGGGTCTCAATATCATGTTTGGTTTAGCAGGGTTCCAGATATATATATACAGGGTAAGGTTAAGCAAATGGAAAAACGCTTTCATTTTTGTTCTTCATCTTTAAAGCACCATGAGGCATTCAACAAAGAGCAAACACTCCTATTTCATAGTTAGTTCAAGACGGCCCCTAGTACTGGTTTAAGCGGAATTCATTAAAAGTACAGTTTATAATGGACAGACAGTCAGCCAAACCTCCTGATAGACAGATATCACAAAAGGGTAATCTTATGTTCCAAAATAGCTGTTAAGAAGTGCAACACTAACATAGCAGTACTCAACAACAGGAGAAATGAAGCACTTGTTTAATGTTGTTTAACTCTTAACCTTTTTAGCCATATCATCCTTTTTTATGTATTTTCAAAATATCAAACGTTGAGAACAAGCAACTCGATTCTGGTTAGAAAAATTTCATGGTTTCTATTATATGTGTTAGAAAACAAAAGACAAAGAATTGCTCTTCTCTAATGATATGTGATGTTTAAACCGGTTCTGATCTGTTAGATAAATTTTCATATTAATGTTTGTTGAATAAAGCCCTGTGCTATTTCCCGCAAAATATATTCAGAATACAATTCTCAGTGTTTATCATTTATCATTAGAGAAAAAGGTTACACCACTTTATCCGGATCATTATCATATTTTATCCACTCTTGATAGTTAAATTTAAAAAATTTCAAGGTGTTCGGCAAGCCTCGCACTTAAAATTTTATAATTTAACTATCTCTAGTGGATAAAATATGAAAAGGAATGGGATCTTGTGGTGTAATCTATATTTCTCAGAGTGGGCTTGTTCGGAAGTTGCATTGTACAAATACAAAAACTGTAATTTTTTAATATATCATACAGGATGGAGCAAAAAAGGTTCAAAATTCATCATTAATCATTTTTCCATTTCTTGGTAAAAAGGTGTTTTTTTAGAGAGAAAATTTGAGAATTCAAATATATTTCATTTTTTCAGAACTTTGTCTCCGTGATATTAGAAACAATGTGCAAATATTTCAAAATGTTCCAACAAGTATTTTGAGAGATATTTGCCTTTGATTTTTAAGGTTAGTGAGGACACCTGACCCCAAAAATAATTCCGAATTCAAAATGGCTATTTTTTAAATATATTACTGTTGAATTTATACCCTTTCTTTGGTATAAATATTGGACCACCTTTCCAGGCGTTTTTCTGAGATAAATGGGGTCAAAGTTACCTCCCCCTGAATAATGGTCCGAATTCCCATTTACCCCCTTTTGACCATATAAAAAACCAATTGTACATTGTTTTTGTAAAAAGAGTATTTGGATTATAAGTCTTTATTGTTTAAAAGGTATTTCTAAACATACATTCACTTCTGTCAATTATTTTTGCTAAAATTCCCAATTATGTGGACATTGAGGTTGGATTTTTATCACTTTTTGCCCCCTGGAGGGACATAAAAAGTGAAATTCAGAAAAACTTCCAAATTCAAAATTTCATTTTTTTAACTTAAATATATACCTTTATATGATATCTTCAAAATATAAAAAAATCAGCATAGCAAACCAGGCTTTTAAGAGAACTACAAGCATTCAAAGTTGACAACATTGCCCTTCTCCCCTGAAAAAAATTTTGCCGTCACTAGAAAAAAAAACGGAAGTGATGTCACTGGCTGTGCTTGTAGCACAAATACCAAACTAATATAGTCATATGACTGTATACAGTTTTCACTTTACTAGAACAGGAAGTTGTAGGTTACACATGTCAAACCGGAAGTGGATACTTTCTTACCTACTGTTAATCATAAATACAAAAATTTCATCTACAAATTAAAATTTTGTGAAATATTGTATGATAGTTCGACACTTGACCCCACAGGAGTCCTATAGAGAGATAAAGGAGCGCGCATGCGGGACCTGAAGTAGTTTGTATTTCCAATTGGCCACCATTTCGACCGGAATGACCTATTATGCTGCATAAAGATATATTTTGGATGGAGTTGACTAAATGAAAGAGTTGATATTTCTCATATTTTCTTGTTCCAAACTTCAAGGGAGTGGTCTTTATAAAACTGAAATCAGCAGTGGCTTGTCCTGGCAGTATTTCTATCACGTCTGCGTTAATTGTTGAGAAGGGGAGACTGCTATTGTTGTTCTAGGGTTAATTCTTTCTTCTCACAATTTTCGAGTTTTATTCTATAATTTTTTCCACTTTTCTTAACCCTTTGTGTAAATATTTACTTTTTTTCACTACTATATCTCTATCTTATTTAATTTTTATTAAAATTATTTTCTTTTTTGAGCACTTTTACTGTGTTAATTTATTATTATTTTCCTTTTTCTCACCTTATTTCAAGTTTATTTCCATTTTTCATCATATACGAAGGAATTTGAATTTTTCCCGCAATTTTGCTGTTTCCATGGCAACGGTTGCCATTTTGATATTTCAAAGACCAAAACTCGTATCTACACATGCTAAGTAACCTTCCTGTCAAATTTCAGTCATTTTAGAGCAATTTGAAAATTTCCCGCCATTTTCTGTTCCCATAGCAACGGTAGCCATTTTGATGTTTTTAAAACCAAAGTTCGTTTCTGCACATGCTCAGTAACATTCCTGTCAAATTTCATTCCATTCTGAACATTTTAAATTTTTTCCCGCCATTTTCATGGTTTAATCACTTGACAGCTGTGCAGAAACGAACTTTGGTTTTAAAAACATCAAAATGGCTACCGTTGCTATGGGAACAGAAAATGGCGGGAAATTTTCAAATTGCTCTAAAATGACTGAAATTTGACAGGAAGGTTACTTAGCATGTGTAGATACGAGTTTTGGTCTTTGAAATATCAAAATGGCAACCGTTGCCATGGAAACAGCAAAATTGCGGGAAAAATTCAAATTCCTTCGTATATGATGAAAAATGGAAATAAACTTGAAATAAGGTGAGAAAAAGGAAAATAATAATAAATTAACACAGTAAAAGTGCTCAAAAAAGAAAATAACTTTGGTAAAAATTAAATAAGATAGAAATATAGTAGTGAAAAAAGTAAATATTTACACAAAGGGTTAAGAAAAGTGGAAAAAATGATAGAATAAAACTCGAAAATTGTGGGAAGAGAGAATTCACCCTAGAACAACAATAGCAGTCTCCCCCTTCTCAACAATTAACGCAGATGTGATAGAAATACTGCCAGAACAAGCCACTGCTGATTTCAGTTTTATAAAGACCACTCCCTTGAAGTTTGGAACAAGAAAATATGAGAAATATCAACTCTTTCATTTAGTCAACGCCATCCAAAATATATCTTTATGCAGCATAATAGGTCATTCCGGTCAAAATGGTGGCCAATAGGAAATACAAACTACTTCAGGTCCCGCATGCGCGCTCCTTTATCTCTCTATAGGACTCCTGTGGGGTCATGTGTCGAACTATCATACAATATTTCACAAAATTTTAATTTGTAGATGAAATTTTTGTATTTATGATTAACAGTAGGTAAGAAAGTATCCATTTCCGGTTTGACATGTGTAACCTACAACTTCCTGTTCTAGTAAAGTGAAGACTGTATACAGTCATATGACTATTTTAGTTTGGTATTTGTGCTACAAGCACAGCCAGTGACATCACTTCCAGTTTTTTTTTCTAGTGACAGCAAAATTTTTTTCAGGGGAGGAGGGCAATGTTGTCAACTTTGAATGCCTGTAGTTCTCTTAAAAGCCTGGTTTGCTATGCTGATTTTTTTTATATTTTGAAGATATCGTATAAAGGTATATATTTAAGTAAAAAAATGAAATTTTGAATTCGGAAGTTTTTCTGAATTTCACTTTTTATGTCCCTCCAGGGGGCAAAAAGTGATAAAAATCCAACCTCAGTGTGCACATAATTGGGAATTTTAGCAAAAATAATTGACAGAAGTGAATGTATGTTTAGAAATACCTTTTAAACAATAAAGACTTATGATCCAAACACTCTTTTTACAAAAACAATGCACAATTGGTTTTTTATACGGTCAAAAGGGGGGTAAATGGGAATTTTGACCATTATTCAGGGGGAGGTAACTTTTACCCCATTTATCTCGGAAAAACGCCTGGAAAGGTGGTCCAATATTTATACCAAAGAAAGGGTATATATTCAACAGTAATATATTTAAAAAATAGCCATTTTGAATTCGGAATTATTTTTGGGGTAAGGTGTCCTCACTAACCTTAATAATGAACTCGCCAAACCAAAAAAGGGTAATAATAAAATTTGCCCTTTTTTGTTTTTGTTGTTGTTTCAGTATATACCCATATAAACATTGATATATAAATCTTTGAATTTAGATCCAATTACAATTATTCTTTCTTTTCTTTTAAATACATGTACATGCATTTAAATGTCTGCAATTATTATTTACAGAGTTAAAATCTATTTTTTATCTGTGTTTGAGTATTTGACTTTGTACTATAGATATTTAATATACCTGTATTTAAATGTTGACAAATATACTGAATATTTCTAACAAGGAAGTATAAAGGTAAAGGTGACACATATATTTGTGTGACAAGAAAATTGATGGTACAAAAATTATGGCTCATTCACAATCTCTCAAAAAAGGACAAACAGTTCTATTATGCCAAATGTGCGAGGAATCACCAGAAATTAAATTTAAATGTTTGACTTGTGAATTTTTCATGTGTACTAAGTGTTGTAAGATCCACAGGAAAGTCAAATCTTCAGATCTACATAAAATTGTGGATTTAAAGGACATGGCTCTCCATGCTTTAGAGTTAGCAAAAACCCCGGATTTCACCAATATAAACTGTCGCCAGCACAAGGATCAAAAGTGTTGTCTGTATTGTAAAGTATGTGACCAAGTTGTGTGTCCAACCTGTGTTGCTCAAATTCATAAGTCACATGAAATGGCTGAGATAAAAGAAGGATACCAAATATCACTGAGCAAAATTAGAGACATGAATTCAGCGGTCGAGAGAGACATTTTAAACTTTACATCAGACATATCCAAGTTGGACTCTATGAGATCAACCGAAAGATCACGTTATCTATCCGAAAAGGATAAAATTCTTTATCAGGAGAAAGCTGTTAAAGATGCTATTGAGAAGAATACAAAAAAACTTTTAACTGACCTTGACCAGAGATGGAACGTCCTTGAAAGTGCAATTAAGGATGAGGAAAGATATGCTGTCAAGGTAACAGAAGATTTAGAGGTCAAAAGCAAAGCATTCGTGCAAACCTTGGATTCTAACAATGTAAGTGATGTGTTTAAGTTAGCATCAGAAGGAAGTAAGTTTAAAAGACAGCCCCCAAAACCAATCAATACAAACTATAAAAGATTACCTCGCTTTGTTCCAGGGGAGATAAATCCTTTGTGCATTGAACCAATTTTAGGAATATTAGAAGAAATCAAAGAAGTAAACTTGGTGAGAAAAGTAAATATTCAAGTGAGGGAACAATATACAACAACATTCCCTTATGTCCCATCATTGCTATGCTGTGAGGATGGATCTGTGTGGATAAGTGATACAAAAAATGAAAAAGTACATAATGTAAAACTTTCACATGGTTCCATATATGTCAACAAAACATTTAACTTATGGTCTACTGACATGGCATTAACACCTTCTGGAGATCTCCTCCTGTCTAAACTGTATACAAATCTCCACATTATTCCACATACAACAGGGGAAGTAGAGGAATCAAAGTTCAGTGTATCACCACTGGTAACAACTTGTGTACACGTTTCTAAAGACAATAAAATTATAGTGGGGACCAGGGAGAGTGGACCAGGATCTCCTGTCAGTGTACCAAAACAAGTTGTAGTTATGGATATGTCATCAGGAAGACATGAACAAGTGTATCACCATGACAACAAGAACAAACCACTATTTACTTATCCATATAAACTAACCACTGACAAAGACAATAACATATTTGTAATTGATTGGTTATCTCGTAATTGTAATGGTAGGGTGGTTGTGTTAGAACAGGGGGGTGATGTCAGGGGTGTATATACAGGTCACCCTGATGTCAATGATACAGATCATTCCTTTAAACCTGAGGATATAGTGACAACTCAGTCAGACAATGTCATAGTGTCAGATAGAAACAACCACACACTACACATACTGAACAAAAATGTACAGTGTGTACAGTATTTGAATACTAAACATTCGGGGATTATAGTGCCTTTGTCACTTTACATTGACAACAAGGGACTCCTGTTTATAGGGTGTGATGCTGGGAAAGGGAAATCTGATGCTAAAATTCATGTGGTGGAGTTCGTGGATTCTTAAATTTCAGAACAAGAATATGTGTCTAACAGACACAATGCCACGCCTCAAACCTAGTTTGAGCAATGCAATATTTCATGATCAGTGAGGCATGAGTTTGGTGGCATTGGTAAACATTTGTTTGTTTTTTTTTAAATTTATCTCCTAATGTGTAATTATACAAAGTTTCATGATAATAGCATACATCCGTGACAGAAAAGAAACTATCCCCCTTTTTCCATGATCAGTGAAGCATGAAATTGGTAGCCTGGAATGATATTTGTTTAATAATACCTTAATGTGTATTGATGTAAAGTTTCATGATAATAGCATACATCCTTCAAAGAAAAAAACTTCAACCTAAGGGTAGACCTCATACTATCCTTCTTTTTTTCCATGGTCAGTGAAGCATGAAGTTGGTAGTAAGAGTAAATTTTTATTATGATTTTTGTTTAATTATACCCTAATGTGTATTTAAATAAAGTGTCATGATAATAGCATACATCCTTAACAGAAAAAAAAACTTCATCCTAAAGGTCAATCTCATACTACCCCTATTTTATCCAATTCAAGATTAGTGAAGCATGAAGTTGGTAGCCGGGATAAATTTTTATTATGATTTTTGTTTAATTATACCCTAATGTGTATTTATACAAATTTTCATCTTTCTTTTTTTATCAGATCAAAACAAAATGAGCAATCTTAGTTATGGATCTTCCATATATCATTCCTGTAAAATTTGGTTGAATTTGCTTCATTGGTTTCAGAGGAGAAGATGAAAATGTGATTTTCCTATAGGGTCTAATGTTAAACTTTATTCAGTGCTGGCGGCCAGGTTTTTTATTGGATCCAAACCAAATGAGCAATCTTTGTTGAGGATCTTTAGTACATCATTCCTGTAAATTTTGGTTGAATTTACTTCAGATGTTTCAGAGGAGGAGATGATTTTAAACTTTGTTCAGTGCTGGTGAACATTTTTTTATTGGATCCAAACAAAATGAGCAATCTTTGTATAGGACCTTCCATACATCATTCATGTAAAGTTTGTGTGAATTTGCTTCAGCGGTTACAGAATAGAAGATTAATTTGTGATTTTTCCATAGGGTCCAATGTTAAAACTAAGTTCAGCGCTGGCGGCCATGTTTTTTATCAGATCAAAACGAAATGAGTAATCTTTGTAAAGGACCTTCCATACATCATTCCTGTAAAATTTGGTTGAATTTGCTACAGTGATTTCACAGGAGAAGATGAAAATATGATTTCCCCATAGGATCAAATCTTAAACTTTGTTCCATGCTGGCAGTCAAATTGTTTTTATCAAATCCAAACGAAATGATCAATCTTTGTTGAGGACCTTTAGAACATCATTCCTGTTAAGTTTGGTTGAAATCTTCAGTGGTTTCAGAGAAGAAGATGAAAATGTGATTTTTCCTGTAGGGTCCTATGTTAAACGGAAGTTCAGCAGGCAGCCATGTTTTTCCCATAAGGTCCAATGTTAATACTAAGTTCAGTGCTGGCGGCCATGTTTTTTATCAGATCAGAACGAAATGAGTAATCTTTATAAAAGACCTTCAATACATCATTCCTGTAAAGTTTGGTGGAATTTGCTTCAGTGGTTTCATAGGAGAAGATGAAAATGTGATTTTCCCAAAGGGTCCAATGTTAAACTATGTTCCGTGCTGGCAGTCATGTTTTTTATCGGGTCCAAACGAAATGAGCAATCTTTGTTGAGGACCTTAAGTACATCATTCCTGTAAAGTTTGGATGAATTTGCTTCAGTGGTCTCAGAGGAGAAAATGAAAATGTGATTTTTCCCATAGGGTCTAATGTTAAACCTAATTTCCACACTGGCAGCTATGTTTTTTATCGGATCGGAACGAAATGAGCAATTTTGTAAAGGACCTTCCATACATCATTCCTGTAAAGTTTGGTTGAATTTGCTTCAGTGGTTTCAGAGTAGAAGATGAAAATGTGATTTTTCCCATCATAAGGGTCTAATGTTTAACCTATTTCCGCGCTGGCAGCTATGTTTTTTATTGGATCGGAACGAAATAAGCAATCTTTGTAAAGGACCTTCCATACATCATTCCTGTCAAGTTTGGTTGAATTTGCTTCAGGAGTTTCAGAGGAGAAGATGAAAATGTGAAAAGTTAACGGACGAAGGACGGACGATGGACGATGGACACCAAGTGATGGCAATACCTCACACTGACCCTTTAGGTCAGGTGAGCTAAAAAAAAAACTTCAACCTGAGGGTAAACCTGACTTGGGAGGGATGGACAGACGAACGGACAGACGGATAGACCAGACACTATATACCTCCTACTATTGTAGGCAGGGCATAAAAACACCAAGAACTAAGATGAGTATATTAAGTACGACATATTTTGAACACAAATCAAGTGTTCATACATTGTCAACAGGAAGTTTTTGTGCTACTCAAATTAATCACATGCAATTCACACATCTTTTAATAAGTGTAAGTAACATATGTTTGAATCTATCAATACTAAGTTTTTTATCCAGTAGATTCCACTTAATAGCAAATTCTCTTAACTGCAAAAAAAGTTCAAAGGCAAATCAATTTTCCATTTAATCAACGTAAAAAGTTCTTGTTCATTTCAAAAATATTTCGCACAGATTTGTAATATTTTCAAATCTTTGCAATAGAAATAGCTTTTCCTGTACATAATTTTTCTTCATGTACACATATTCTTGGAGGTGTTTATGATATAATTTCAATGTAAAGTGCTTTCAAATATTGCTTATATCTTTTTTATCTTTGTCCCAAGTGAAAACAATGATGGCCATATTCATTGTTACAACTCATATGAATACAGCAATTAAGAAGATATATTTTCAGAAATTTAGTAGATCAAAGAAATAATTACAATTTCTGACCCCTATTAAGTGTTTATCAACACCCCTATTAAGCGGAGATCTCGGCGAATGGCTTAGGTAAGTGGAGTTCGCGTATAATTGGTTTAGTCCTGTTGAATAATGTTTAGCCCGGTTAAGAAAAATGTAAACAAATTTCTTTTTTTCAATAACATTTAGGATAATTGTTTAGGTACAGTTTTTGATTTTTAAACATTTACCTGTACCTAAACATATCCAGCTTAATAGGGGTGATCAACTTAAAAAAACAAAGTAAACAAACTTAGTAATAAAGAGGGAAGTCAGGGGACTGAATCAGGCCGGGAAGTAGTTCACAAAAATTGTCTCCCCTGTAAATTTGCTTACCTATCATCTCCTCAAATAAACAATATGCATGATTACACAGCCATGGTAAAAACAAAATCAAATTTCTAACATTTGCAGCATTTTTAGATTTCACAAACTATGTATGTTATGCTGCAACAATCATTGTATGGTACAGATATATGAGAAATATATAATTGTTATTGATTAATTTATAAAACATTGTTTTAAAACCAACTGTATCTGATAGTCAAAACTGTATGATAATAAAGAAAAAATTCAAGCCACCCTCAAAGGGCATGGGCGGAAATAAAATTTAGAAGTATTGTTAGATATATAATTATGCATTGTATTGATTTCTGCATATGGCCTTTTTCAGGATCCACTTTTTTCAAGTTTTTCAGTAGGGAGAAAATTGACTTTTCATACTATATTTAGCTCACAAGTGATTTATACTCACTGTGAAATAAATATATGGGGCAATTAAATGATCATGTATTCCTTTAAGTATTTTCATTTCGTTTAATTTCAAGATCTTCGGACGCGCTTATTAGTATTTGAAGTGTAATGTAAGGGTGGTTACCATTTGGTATTATTTTAGGGTGATTTGTTGACAGTTTCCTTTTTATACAAAGTTGATTCCCGAAAGAAACCTTAGAAAGAATGCATAGGAAATAAAAACTTGATCGTGTTTGAACTTCTATTCTGGGGAAACACTACAAAGGGCGGATATAAATATTTTCACGTGAATTAACAGGGATATTGGGAATCCATATACCAATTTTGGTCAAAATCTAAAGATGGCTTTTTTTATGGAACCTCTTTGAAAAACAGACACATAACTGATCTTTTATGTAGATTTGTGCATTGTATATGCATCTATCCGTTCACCTGCAGCAATCTACGTTGTTTTCATATAGGAATGAAAAATATAAGTAATTTTGTCATTGGAAATAACTTTTATTATTATGCATCTATGGTAAACAATCCAAAAAGTAACATTTCTACCTCGATCATTTAAACAAAAGCTCAATTTCTATTGTTCTATTTCAACCCTTCCCAGCCTGGAATAATTCAATATTTATTAATAGATATGGGAAATGTACAATGCCTATACTGGCTTATTTTCATATCTATGGCATTCCTGGTATTAAGCTATATAGTCCCCAAACCTTAATTTCCATTGAAATCCTTAGCATCCGCTCAAAAATTCTATTTTTAACAGTATAAATTCTGTATTTATTTCAAATGCTTCTGATCACTGATTTTTTTTTATCTGGGCATGCATATTCATCCAGCTTCCGATTGTAAACAATAAAGTTGTCATGTTATTCGTTAAACAATGACCAAATGTTACATCCTTCTAATTCTTTTCTTCCGTGAATTAAAGATTTGGATAGCTAATCTTCCTGTCTTCCACACAAATTTAAAAATGGCTCCAGATTTTGAAGTTGTGAGAGACAGGAACATCAGGTCAGTGAGAATAACCTTGCTACCAAATCACTTTCAAATCACCTTTCCCTGTTTAAACATGAGGTGATTTGGTAATAATTTGGAATAATTTTTTTTCAAATCACTTTCAAATTACTTGAAGGATCAAATCACCTTTCCATATTTCAGCATGAAGTGATTTGGTAGTAATTTGGAAATGAATTGCAACCAAATCACTCTACAAAATTACTAAAAAGTGAATTGAAAGTAATTTGAAAGCGATTTGGTTCAAAAGTTTTTAACTTGGGAGCTAACCAATACAAATGGCAGTGCAATATGATCTAGTACATATAGTAACTATAAAATCCTGTAAATTTTTAACAAAATCCAAGCCATGGTTTCTTAGGAGTTGCACCCAAAGGATCTGCCAAAATATAACATTGTCAGAAGATCTAAAGTCCCATAACTCCTACAAAATTTCACTTATCAAAATAGTCGTGCAATATGATCTAGTATGAATGGTGACTTACTACTAACAGTAAAATTTGAAGATATTCTAAGTAGCAGTTCTTTGCAGTTATGTCCACAAGATTTGCCACTGTTTAAAATTGTTGAAATATTCAAAGCCCCAAACAGTAAACTAACTTATTCTGCAGATGTTTCATTTTGTGTTAAAACCCTCCTGGTGAAGTTTGAGGAGACTTATTTTCCTGATTTTCTATTTCTGTCCATGCATTTATATAAGGTGTAGAAATATATTTGTGAGGATTTATTTTTTGCAATATTTTCATGGCTCAGAAGATCACAACAAGAGTGGACCCTATCAGATGTCTCGCCCGTCCCTGTTTGATCGCTAAAACAGTCATGATCTACTTAAGAGCAACCTAAAAGCCTAATGTCATTACCAAACCACTTACAGTAATTGAGAAACTGTTCAAATCAGAAAAACTTAATTATGTTCATTAGACCATGAAATGTAGGTCAAGGTCAAAAGCCATATACAAGACTGACATGTACTAACCAAGACCAAGCTATATACCAAATATTATTGACATATCACTTGTAGTTATTAAGAAACAGACTTGAGCATAAAAACTTAACCTGGGAATTGGACCGTGAAATTTAGATTAAGGTCAAAAGCCATATGGCAGACTGACATGTACTAACCAAGACCAAGCTATATACCAAATACCATTGACCTATAGCTTGTTGTTATTGAGAAACAGACTTAAGAAAAAAAACTTAACCTGATCACTGGACCATGAAATTAAGGTCAAGGTCAAAAGCCATATGGCAGACTGACATGTACTAACCAAGGCAAAGCTGTATACCAAATATCATTGACCTATAGCTTGTAGTTATTGAGAAACAGACTTAAGCAAAATAATTCGTTAAGGTTCCGCGTAACCTAGTGTCTCGCCTGCTCACTCCACTGTCATTATTATTTGGCCTATATTTAGATGTGGTTGCTAAGTAGAACTGAAAGAAACAACTTGTCTTTGAGAGTTTCAGAAAATTTACCATTACTGGAATTAAAATTTTGAAATCTAACCATTGGAGATATTTACTTTCACTAAAATTCATTCAAAAATCATGATTGCTGACAAGAATTCTCAAATATTGCTGGTCTTTGAGAGTTTCAGGAAATTTACCATAATTGGAACCATAATTTTTTTTAATTTAGTTTTCAGAATAATGTATCATACAAAAAAATGGCTAAAATATTTGACTGTATGCAAAAAATTCAAAAATTGCTAGTCTTGGACATTTTCAGGAAATTTACCAAAGTTGGAACTAGAATAAAATTCCAAAAGCTTATTGTGCATCTTTTGATTATATGCAACAATTCTACATCAAAATTAAATTCCTTTATCACAATTTAGTTTAGACATTGATGATATATGGACTTGCCATGAAAATTTAGCCAAATTCATTGATGCGGAAAATATAGGTCAAGGTGACCTAATTCTGGTATTGATGTTGGCTACTACTGAAGATGTAACCACCTACCAATTATCATCTCTCTGTTGCATGTAGGTGCTGAGATGCGGTACAATAAAAACAAAGTTATCGAAAAAAACTAAGTCCAACTAATGACAAAATACAGAAAAATTGGAATTGCTTTTTTTTTTCAAAAATGACCTTGGGATACAATAATTAAGTAGTGCTGAATATTGTGCCGAAATTTCATTGATATTGAAAATGATTTGAGAAAGTTATTGATGTTCAAAAAAAAGTTTAACATTAGAGTTAACCAAAAGTTTACGACGACAGAATTTATGGTCGCTATGTCTCGCCTCCACAACGAATGTTGCAGGTGAGACAAAAACTTAACCTGGTCACTGGACCGTGAAATTTAGATTAAGGTCAAAAGCCATATGGCAGACTGACATATACTAACCAAGACCAAGCTATATACCAAATATCAATGACCTATACCTTGTAGTTATTGAGAAACAGACTTAAGCAAAAAAACTTAACCTGGTCACTGGACCGTGAAATTGAGGTCAAGGTCAAAAGCCATATGGCAGTCTGACATGCACTAACCAAGACCAAGCTATATACCAAATATCATTGACCTATACCTTGTAGTTATGGAGAAACAGACTTCAGCAAAAAAACTTAACCTGCTCACTGGACCGCAAAATATATGTCAAGGTCACATGAATTTGTGTCCACCAGATAGGGTTCGCTGTAAGCTACCTATGGACCAAATATAAAGGTCCTACAGCAAAGGGTTCTATAAAATAACTTGAGTTTACGCCGTTGCGCCGTCAGGAGTGCCGCTGTCATACTTTGCACACCTATGTCTCGCGAGACAAAAAATTGATTGCTCAAAAAAATTTGTTGGTTTACAGTTACTCCCACAAAATTTGATGAATCAAAATAGTGGTGTGATATGATCTAAAACATATGGTGACTATCAATCCATTTAAATTTGAACAAAATCCAAGTCACAGTATCTGAAGAGTTGCGTTCACAAAATTCTGTCACATATCATTCCTTAGACCCACTAGAATGAATGAACAGAATTGCTCCCATATATACTATATAACAACTTCAGTAGAATACCGAAGGAACAAAGCACATGATTACATAAATCAAAGTACAGAGAAAAGGAAAAAAGGCAAAATCAAGAACACCAGGGGACAGAAAACTACTGACACAATATACCAACAAAACACACAGACAATACAAATTCAACGTTCAAAACTAAAGCATGAACAGTGTGAACTCTAAAAAAAAACTGTAGGAGATTTGCTCAAGACAACGGGGGTACCCTATTGTTAAAAATTTGACGTAAAAATGACTAAGTTCATTTAAACTGATATTTTTGACATAAATTATCAAAAATCAAAATCAAAGTACCATGCACACCTTTGATATATATTTAAAATTGATCTGCAAAATAAAAACTTCCTGTCTCAAATACTGAAGGAGATTTGCTCCGGACAAAGGGGGTACGCTATTGTTAAAAATTTGAAGTAAAAATGACTAATAGAAAAAAGAAGGGAAACGGGGAATGTGTCAAAGAGACAACGACCCAAAGGGGAGTAATAACAACTCAAAGCCACCATAAGATCTTCAATGAATGGTGAGAAAACCCCACACCCAACGGCAGGTAGGAGTCGGCCCCTGAACAAAGAGCAATCAAGTCCAGCGAAATAAACATCATCCTAGACTCCTATAGACATAAAGTAAACTAACTAGAAAAAGGACAAGACACACAAAGGCTTAATAAATTCCTAACTTAGGACAGGCGCAAACCTGCTGCGGCGGGGTTAAACTAGTTTTATTATATCCAAACCTTCCCCCTACAGCCAATGTGATAAATCAAAAAACAATCGTAACAACAGTAAAATTCAGTTGGCAACAGGACTGAGTCAATTGTGAAAAATGAAACTGAAAGAACTAAATATACGGACAAAAACATGAAATCACAAGAAACTACTAACAGTTAACTGACATGCCAGCTCTAGACCCATCACCAACTGACAAAGTAAGTTATGTACCCTCAGTATACAGCTTCCACCAAGATCCCTTCCTGTGAGGAGTTTAGAATCATGATTTCAAGAATATACCGGAATACATAACCCGTGTCCATGCAATACAGATTTTAGAAATTTAGAATGTGTGTAGTTAAATTGCAAAGACCCTATCAAAAATCAATGTTAATACCAGTGAAGGCCATATGTAATGACTTGACGACAATACCTTAATTATAACCCTTATGAATTAGACGATTTAAAGGTTTTATAAGTTTGTTAGACGAGTTTAAATATTTTTTACTCTTATGCAAAACATTACCGTAAAATAAGGGATGTGAAATACCAGCCTTGATTAGATGTTTACAGGTTGCATTGTATTTATGAACTAAGTCTTTATATCGATGATAAAATTTAGTAAAGGTTTTAACTAGTTTGTGATATTTGTGACATAATTCATCAAAAATCAAAATCAAAGTACCATGCACACCTTTGATATATATTTAAAATTGATCTGCAAAATAAAAACTTCCTGTCTAAAATACTGTAGGAGATTTGCTCCGAACAAATGATGTACCCATTTGGCAGCCGCCCACCTGCCCGCCCGCCATTTTCACCATTTTAATAACGGGATTTTTCCAATGGAAAACCCGGTTAATAACAGAGTGACACTAGGTGGTCGGGAAGGGTAAGCATGTCCTGCTTTGTATACAGCATCCGTCACACTGTCAGTGTGTCAATCCATGGTAAAGTCAAAATCGGTAATGTCATATCAGGGAAAACATAATCCTAGCTGAAAATGTCCATTTTCGATTGTGACACCGACTTTTCATATTTATGATGTTGTGGAGACAGCCATAGAATTTCTGAAAGGATGAAACAACGACAGTAGAATACCGAAGGAACAAAGGGGTGAAATTCACAAAAATCAAAGTCCAAAGACATGGCAAAAACGAGAACACAGAAAACAATGACGTTAGACACAAAAACAATGACGCCAGACAGACACAAAGCACAGAACCAGAAACCACAACATTCAGAACAAAGGCACTCACAGTGTGAACTCCAGTGAAACTGAGAGTGACATCAGGTGCTCCGGAAGGGTAAGCATGTCCTGCTCTGTTGACAGCACCCGTCACACTGTGGGTGATTCAATCCGGGAAAAAGTCGGTAGTCAAATCCGGGAAGACGTGAATCTAGCTGAAAATGTCCACTTTCATTTGGGATACTGGCACGTCATATCTTTCAATGATGCTATGGTGACGGCCATAGAATTTCTTGAGGGATGAAATTAACAAAGGTTGAACAAATCCCTGACTAAGCAGCTTTTGGGACAGTGTTTTTGCTCTGTTCAAACAAGAGCTGTCGCCGAAAGGCAGCCAAATATACCCCCCGCTCATTGAACCCTGAATCGATATGGTAAGTGCAAAATTAATTTGGTGTGGACACAATACAGGTGTGGACACAGTACAAGTATTGACACAATACAAGTATGGACACAATGATATAATCTTCAAGAAAGAAATTTTCACAAGGGTTCCAATGAAAACACTCTGTCTAAATCAGACAAATATAAAATTCCCCTTTTTTCAGCCTATTTGACATTTTACACATCTACATATAGTGTTCTTCCTTTGTCTAAAGTTTCATCAAAATCCTTCAAGTGGATTAAGAGGGGTTGTGTGTATGAGGTAACCCATATATAGGGAATCAATGAAAACTCAAAGTCGAATTATCTCCCCTTCCTGGTTTCAGACAATAATTATATTCCTTCATGCCCATCTCCATATAGTGTCCTTCCTTTGTGTAAAGTTTCATCAAAATCCTTCAAGTGGTTTAAGAGGAGTTGTGCTTACAAGAAGTGTGGACAGACGGACAGACAGACGGACAGACGGACGGACAGACAGACAGACAGGTTGATTCCTATATACCCCCCCAAACTTTGTTTGCGGGGGTTATAAAAATCACTGTACAAACTACAAGCTCGACAGTACAAAAAAAAATGTAACGAATCAACTGTGAAATGTACACTCCATAGGCTGGAGAGGTAGGTATATTGCTGCTAAGAAAGAGAAAGTAACAATGATTAAACATATCCCTGATTCAGCAGTTTTTGTGACAGTTCTTTGCTTTTTGTGACCCTTTTGAATTACATCTTGACTTCTGACAGTTATTGTTGAGGAACCAAATATTTGCGAAATTTTTAATCTAATTTCTTCCCTATCTAATACCAAACATTATGAAGTTTCATGCAAGTAAAATTTTGATATTCTTAGGTAAATACAAGGATATATCTGTGAGCCAGTACTGACTAGTGATATCCCTGCTCTCGAAATTCAGCATCTGACAATTGTTGAAAATTGACAAAATTCGATGAACAGTTTCCTGACATGTCTGAAAATACATCTAATGATTTGGCACCATCATACAAAGCTTACAAGAAAAAATCAGATTGGTATCACTCACCATTGCAGAGAAATTACTCTATGATAAAAGAACATTGCAAGAAATATATATTCCCCTACCCGTTGCATATGTCACTAAAGGACTAACCCTAATATTTTGTAAACATCAGAAGGGTGGACAGTGGACAGACAGGATGTAACTTCAGTCCTGACTGTTTGGGGTCCATTCATGGACCTTCATCAGAAGAATACAGCAGTGTGCAAATGGAAATCAATATATTCTGTTGCTGAATCATGTGACATGCTGGCAACCTTAAGGAGTAGCCTGTAGCCCCACACCGTAGTATTCCTCTGATGAAGGTCCATGAATGGACCAAAACCGTCAGGATATAATATTTAAAG
>MJUU01064993.1:0-20006 GCA_002080025.1 Modiolus philippinarum
GGGAATTTTTATTTGGTGTACTCGAACAAGACAATTTTGATATGATGACTGTAGGAGTGTCTCAAGAAAGAGGTATGGCCGCTGTCCCGTGAATGTATTTCCTTCAGAATATCAATTTTAAGAATGCATGCAGTAAATCTTCTCTGAAACAGTTATAACATGTCTTCTGTTATATGCACTATTATCATAAAATCAATACAAATGTAAATTCACACCTTTAGATAAAAGATTCGGCCACTAAACTTGTCACTTGAAAGCCATTTTCACAGATTTTGACAATTTTTGTAGGTTTTCTTAAATAAAATTCGTTGTATAGCACCTCCAGAAACAAATCAAACTCACTGCCATTTGGAAGGGCAAATGTTTATATAGTACACTCACAACTAAAAAAAATTATTTTGGTTCTTAGTGTCCTTTGACTATAACCATCTTCTCAAACACTGTAAAATGTCTCAAATGAACACAGAAGGCTATTTATGGCCACTTTCGACAGCTAATATGTCAGAAAACGTACAAGTACAGCATATATTAATTTATTCCTAGGAAGTACACATACCAGAGACCACCTTAAATGATTCTCGACAACAATTGAGCATATTTTGAAATTGACCCAACATAGGAACAAAATTCATGGCTAAATGGCCATACACGTACTTCTCTCTTTAAGTGCGAATACATTTCAATGAAATATATCATGTAACTTATGCATGTACAAATAATCAAAATAAAAAAATATGGCACACATACAATATATTAAAACACTTCAGTATTAACCTCCTGCACGCCCTGAGGGACATTTACTGCCACATGGAACCATAATTTTTGTTTTACATTTACATGGTTTGCTTTGACATACATGTTCTTACATTTTAATCATTCGATAGAAAGAGAAACATTGACCCTTTTAGCGGCAGTGTGATGGGAAATTTTACTTGGGGCCCAGTGTGAAGTCTCGACTTGCCAATTAAGTATCTCCAAGTCTCCTATAAGTTTGCGCAATCGAGGATCCAACCGTTTTATAAGTCCTAGCTGGCGAAGTGGACAGGATTAGGACAAAACTTTATTTCCCAATACATTGTATTTTATGATATTGGCTGCAGATTATATTAAGATTTGCATTATATTTCCTTCCGACCGTACGCGTGCAGTCCGGACCATACTCATATACTTATTTTGAAAAAAAAATACGCGTACGATCGAAATATGCGTATGGTCCGGAACATATACACACAATATAGAGACCCTACTTTTATTCTCAAGAGGGGCATATCGATTATTACAAACATACATACCATTCATGCACTAAGAAAGAAGAGAAAACATTCTCCTGTCTAGTTTTATTCATTCTTATACTGGCCTAATTTTACTATAGGGAACCCTCTACTTTAGGATGACGATGTTTCTACTTTTACCACGGAAGGTTTTGGTCAGGGTTAAAGTTTAATTTAATGTCCTATTGTCGATTGTCATTGTTACTTGAAGTTAAGAATACGGTTAGCCTATCTACTACATGTAATGATGTGTTCTTTTATAACTAAAGGCCACCTATGCCTAATTTTGAACTATGTAATCAGTCCTAGCTGGCGAAGTGGACAGGATTAGAACAAAGCTTTTATTTCCCACTTCACTGTATTTTATGCTATTGGCTGCAGATTATATTTAGATATGCATTACATTTCCCCCGACCGTACGCGTGCGGTCCGGACCATACTCGTATACTTATTTTGAAAAAAAAAACGCGTACGATTATTCATTCAATTCAAAGTCCGATTCTTTTTGTGTTCAGGTATCAAAAAATGGTGCAACAAACTTGTTTTTTACGAGTCTTTTATCAATTTAAAATCAAGGCTAAACAATCAAACAAGTCATACCGGTTTCCTTTGGATAAAAAATTTGGCTAAATATTGATGTTATTTGTTTGGCCATAAGGTCGAAATGCTGAAAGATTTTTTTCCAAAATAACTATAGTTAGCTGAGAAATTTTTAAGATAAAGTAAAGTACCGTGGTAGTTGGTATAGTTCATAGACCACTTAGTCACTATTTCGTTTTTGTTTATATTGTCACATACACAATTCTGTATACATATGGCAAATAAAGTTCTTGTATTCTTTAAATGAAAATACATTTTTATGGAAGATTTGACGGGAGAAAAAAAATATACAAAATGGACAGGTTGAGGGCCAGATTATTTCTCAACCCAAAGTGCTGGTCATAAGTTTTTTTTTTTTTTAGCAAATTCAGACAAGAAATTTTGTTTCCAACCCCCCCCCCCAGAAAATCAAATGGTCCGTGCCTAAGACTATAATGCAAATTGTGGAAGAAAATCATGTACATTTTTAGAAAATTGTTCGAATGGTCTGCTAAATTACTAAATCACCACAAACGTCTTTAGTAATTATTAATCAGGTTTTCGTGGTTTTAGCCTAATAAACTGATCACAAACTTGAGTAAACTACGCTCATTTATTCTGGTTGAATTGCCCGAAAAATGATATAAATGATCATTATAAAATTTATGAAAATTATGCCCATTGACATTGTTTGCACAATTTTTCCCGAAATTTGCTAAATCGCTTTTTGCAGACGTAAAAACGCCAAATGCTGTGGTGCTGTTCTCACCGACATCGTTCCAAAAAATATGTGACCCCTTTTCCATTACAATGACGTCATGAAAACGTCATTACAAAGTGACGTCATTGCTAAGAAATGCAACTGTGACAATAGACAGTTGTTGGAACAAAGATAGACACTTTTTTATTATAAAATGTCGATTTTATTTACAAACGCAAACTTTATTACAAAACGACATATATGTCGCCTTGGCATTAAACACCCAGACGACACATATGTCGCCGTGGCATCAAACTCTCGGACGACACATATGTCGCCTTGGCATTAAGAGGGTTAATAATCATTGATAATTGTCATTTGTTTATTTGATGGTTTCTCAATATTATTATGACCACCCCTCATGCTTAATTAGGATACAGTATCGTTGTAGTGTGAATAAAATTTTAATGTTGCATTGTCAGTGATAAATCAGCTTTCCTGTAAAATTTTATGAATAATTTTATCAGGAGTAATTCAAAACCTACAGCCGAAAGTCGATGCCAAGACAGAGCTTTTGATTTGATCAAACTGGTTTGTTAAATAGTTTGAGTTTCGAATATTCCTAGGACTTGAATGATACAGATTTCATCGTCTTTTGCAACCTCGACACACTGTGCCTCGACATTGACATTGCCATTGGTCGATGGCGTACAGTACGGATCATTCAAAATAAACAGATAAATAAATGCGTAACTGGGTTAATTTACAACCTATTCTACATAAAATTAAAGCTTTGCATCAGAAAATTAAGATCATACTGTGAAATTAATCTTCATCCCCTGTCACTCGGACGCCATTTGTAAACAAGAATTAGGATTAGGAAATTTTCGGGGTTTTTCTTTGTGCTCTACGGTCAAATAGAGAGCTACGAAAGGAGTTTTATGCTACTCCGAATAGTGGAGCACCTTTGATGAAAGTAATGAAAATATGTTTAAAGTGCTCTGGTTAGTTATATTACTCCCATGCTTTGGGTCTGGTAAGATTTAACTGTTTAATCAAAAGTTGACAATAAAAAAGTACAAAAAAATGATAAGTTTAGGAGCTTGTTTTCTATTTACGATCGAGCAATGACAAAAATTGGCGGGAAATGTATATTTTTCCATAGATGACTTTTATTTCAAGTTCGTGAATTTTCCAGTAAAATTTTGACGTCACAACATAGATTTTTCAACGCCACAATGTTCAGTGACGCAATTTGCGCCGATTGACCCCAGGTCAACGGGCGCAATTCATTCATAAAAAGAAACAGGAAAGTCATCTATTTTCTAGCTAGGTTTGGCCCCCACGGGGGTACTAGAAAAAAAAAAAAAAAAAAAAATTGATATAATGTTGAGTGATATTCCAGTCTGTCGAGTAAACATGCATGTAAAAGACTACATGCACCCAACAGATTTATAAGCTCTAAAATGGGGTATCACTGAAAACAGATGTAATCAAAAGTTGACCTGTCATGATTAAGATCCAGTTCCGAAACTCCATGATAGAATGTTCTTAGTTAATCATAACCCCATTAGAGACTGGATTTTATAGACCCATTGAGAGGAAAAGTTCAAATGGCATACACCATCGTAGACAAAAATATGGAAAAAGCACCCCGTTTGTCAGAACCTCGCCGCCACCCAATATATAGTAAGTGACCCCCGGGTTTTCTCCTTAATTTTGCACAAAATTTTTCTTACTAAGACTATGACTTCATTCTTTTGTGCAGAAATAATATCTTTTTGTGACCTTTTGCTACTTTGTGCTCCTTTGTGTGCAAAGGGTTTTGAGACCGGTTACTTTTGAATATGAGAATGAAAGGAAATTGGGTAAATTTTTATGTCAAGGAGACAACATCCCATCTCCAGGTTAAAATGACCAAAAAGAAGGCATCCAGGGGTCACCGTGCGGTCTTCAACACTGACATGCAGTGGGGAACCTCACGCCATAGCAAGTCCTAAATGGCCCCAAAAACTAACAAAAGTGGATAAATCAATGGAAACTAATCACATCCAGTAACCCGAATATCAAAAACTAAAATTTAATAAGATGACAAGGACAAGCCAATGACCAACATATTCCTGACTTAGGACAGATGCAAAAAATGCGGTGGGTTTAACTCGTTTTATTGGATCCAAACCCTCCCCCTATGTGTGGTGAATGGCTAAAAAAATAAAAAGGCTCACAGTAAAAATCAAACTAGAAAAAAGTCCAACTTATCAAGACAAGTACCTATACAATGAAGAACATAAATCATGAAGACAATACACATGGGTACTGTCCTGACAAATGCTCGCAGTAACTGACAGCTAGCTAAGGACATGATTTCCGTTGACTATGATATCAAGCCTTCTAACATATCAAACTTAAACTGAAATACTTCTAAACAGGTTTCGTATAAACACATTGATCATCAATAATGAAAGAAGAACATGATATTGTGCAATGCCAAATACTGCCAATATGAACAATTGTTTTAATTTAGTTCAGTACGGTATAAAGCAACTAGGAGCTGATCAATATCTTTGCCAACAAAAAACAGAATTCAAGATTTAACAACAATGTTGTATTTATATCCTTTGATGAATAAGTTTGTTCAAAGGATTAATAAGTTTGATAGGACAATTTTTGAATTTATGCGCTTTGTAAATGATATTTCCATGTGAAATGCCCTGTTGTATAAGAGCCTTGCATGTAGAACCAAAGTTCCTTAATAAGTCAATGTATCTATAATAAAATTTAGAGAATGTTTTTATCAACTGATGCAGAAGTTTTTCAGTTAAACAAAGATTCAGAAGTAGTTCATGTCTATTGCTTGAAATTTTGTGTGAAATTCCTTAAAAGCGCACGCTTTTAGAATATAGCATATCAAGTGGGTGTTCATGGGAAAGATATTTTGTGACGCACATCTATCCGAATATCAGGTATCAACTGTGGGAACTAAATAAGGAAACAGGAAGGTTAAAACATATTTGCGAAGAAAACCGGGAAGCTGATCTAAACTCCCCCTACCGAAAACACCCCACCAAATTTCAAAACGTCCCTTTTAAAATTGCACAGGTTACCGGAGATCCATGTCTGATAAATGGAGTTTAGGTTATATGCGGGTATCGTTCAAGAAGGTCTCAAACGGACAGAAACTATATAAGTTATTAGAACTAAGTTAGCCACAATAAGCCTTAGATGGTCAATTACATATATGAGGTATTCCTTATCCAAGATCCATACCTGCCAGCGGGAAACGTAGCTAAACCATTGGATCCTATGGAAAATGTAATTGATACCTCTGATACTGCTGTTTTTGTCAACCAGGTGAGTGATACAGGCTCTTGGGAGTCTCTTGTTACCATAATTTTGTAAAGTGGAAGGAATTTCTCTCGTATCTAAGTCGAAACATACTCTCTGGCAGTTTAAAATTGACATTTCGGTATCACTATATCAGAACGCAGGCAATGGATGCGTTTAAGACAAATACAAATTGAATTTAGATATACTGAAAACATTAAAATAGGATCCACGATTTTAGAATTAAGTGGTGCGCTGAAAAAAAATGCCCAATATTTAAATGTATTTCTTACGGAAAAAATAAGATACATGCAAAAGAATAATTTGAATCAAACGTCGACATAACATTGTCAATGCTACATATGATAATTTTTTTAGTGGCGGAAACAAAGTAATGAAACTGATAAGCGTACATATTAATCTAATTGCACTAAAATGAAACATGCCCTATAGATTGCCTAGTATAGAAAATCAAGGAACTTGGCCTTCTTCTTAGCGTACCCCTTATCATAGTTTCCCAATAATGTTTGTACGACCAAAGCAAAGCAAGTAGCTGTAATATATTGACGTTCTTTTACTGCATGACATTTATTAGAGACTTGCTTCACTGTCAGGTTACACAGCACATAAATAACACAACCTTTTGTGATCTCGAAATTAGCCAGTGTGAAATGATTTGATTTACTCGGTTATTAAAAGCATTCAGCTTATCAATCCGACATTTTCGAATGAATGTTCTAGAATATTGTCGTTGGCCTTGTCCGAACGGTTTCCCTCTCTTCTGTTGGTCTGTCGATCCATCCGTCCGTCCGTCCGTCAAACTTTCTTGCCACACAAACTCTTCCTACATTTTTTCGATTAAAGGTTTTAAGTGTGTTATAGAATTGTTGCATACATGCTGTAGGTGTACAATAAGCTTTCGGACGTTTTACATTGGTCTTATTGCAAACAAATTACCCCAAGATGTCAGTTTTGATACATTTAGCATGCGACGCGAACTCCGCATACATATTTTTGAATTTGATGCATCGGGATCTGCTCACAATTAATTCAGTCTTGTGTAGTTATCCAAGACAATTGAACAGTATTACATATATTTATGTGCTAACTAAGATATGAGGAATAAAATATTGAATTTTTATTTTTTTGCGAATTTTCCCTTTAATCTTGTTGTAGAAATTAGGTATATACTTGCAGTCTGTATATGCTCAATAAACTTTTATATTGGTTTTAGTGCAAACAAAAAAGATGTCTATTTTGACCCTGGCTCTATGATGTGGATTTTAACATATCCGGCATCATTATATTTTCGGATTTAAGGATATTTTTTGTTGCAGAATTGTTGCATATTGTCTGTTGATACGCAATACGATTATGGAATTTTGATTCCGGTTCAAACTTTGGTAAATTTCTTGAAAATGTCAAAGACTTGTTTTTTTTTCAATTTGAAAAACATAATCCTATTTTTGACATGTGTTTGGTAAATACTCCGAATTCTAAAATGTTATTCCAATTTTGGTAAATTGGAAAGTCTCAAAGGCAACTAATTTTTAACTCTATCTAGTAAACAATCATTTAGAACTTGCTTCTAAAAACAAACATTTTCACTAATTGGATTATGAATATAATATATTATTCCAGTTTTGGTAAATTTCCTGAAACTCTAAAAGACCACTTATTTTTGGAATTCCTGTAAACCATACTTGTTTTGATTTGAACGAACATTTTCGCTTACATTTACTTTAATTTTCTTATTGTAGATTACCATTGATTTGTGGAAATTCTAGAAAGCCATTTATTTCGACCAGAAAATATTTTTAAAAAATATCTTATTCCAGTTTGGTAAATTTCCGGAAAGTCTCGAAGACCACTTATTTTTTGGGTTTCTACATTGAAATTATTCTTGCGGAATCTGTTTCAATTAGACCCATTGTTCTGCAACAATTATATTTCCAATATAATTGTTTAAAAGTTTAGCCATCTTCGCCGGCGAAGGGTTACGACCCACTCTTCTCCCACTCTTCTCCTCTTTACTCTTGGCAGATCTAAATGGATTTCTGATGCCACAAATTTATGTTGAATCCAAGTAGAATAATTTAATATCCATTTTATCTTATAGCAATAAGTTTTGTTATGGCCTGTGTTACTTTTTAAATTTTGCAAAATTTTCACTATTCTTTACTTGCTTCATTTACCGTTAGTTTAATATATTTTGAATTTTCACATTATAAGATTTCCTAAATGATCTTTAAATTTTTACAATAAATCATACTGAAACCCATACTTCAAAATGAGATAATTTGAAACTTTTGTCTAAAAAAATATGGAGCCAGATCTGCCAAGGGCGAAGAGAAGAGAGGTAGAGGGGCGGGTCGTAACTCTTGGCTAGCGCAGATGTAGTTTTGAAGATTTCCTGAAAGTGTCAAAGACTCCCTATTTTTTCCAAATCCCACATAAATGCCACACAAATCGGCGATCAAAAGTTTCTTCCTCCCTTTTGCAGAGTTATGCAAAAACCTACAGAATGCGGTGAAACCAACATTGAGCAATGAGTCAATGAGAGATTGGCCATGACGTCAACAACATCCACCACCATAGATAAGCCAAATGAGAACTTGTTACAGCAGAACTTTTGGTTTTGGTTTAGAACTGGTTTATTCCAAGATTCAGAAAATGTTTTTATCTTTGTTGTTTTCTACCAAATGTAAGGTATATTGTCAAATGGCAAGTCACAACTGTACTTTTATAAAGTGAGCACAGGTTCTGCATTTTCATACCTAAACAAACAAAAGTTATCAATATCAGGGATCGTATACAAATCCACCAGACTTCCAACTTGCCAATGTTAGGCTTCAATTTGCATTATTTTAAATTGTTTAAATTATTTGGGTGAATGGGTGAATTGAGTGAATTGAAAAAGAATACATTTATTTGATAAGGACCTCGCTTATACTATGGTCAACTTCGATATTTTTTTGTGTTGGCGCTATTGTTAAACCACCTCTAGGGGTTGTTTGAATGGTTTAAAGAATTTAAAGAACCAGTTTAGGCTTTGCGATAACAAACGAGACCAAAAATCTATTTGAAACTAGTTTTAAAACAATTTCCACCGTTTATGATGGAAAGTTTATCAAAAAGTTGGTTTTCACTTACAAATACACCTCAATACTTAATATAT
Organism: Modiolus philippinarum; assembly: GCA_002080025.1. NCBI lineage: Eukaryota > Metazoa > Mollusca > Bivalvia > Mytilida > Modiolidae > Modiolus > Modiolus philippinarum. Next base: position 9,053 of record MJUU01064993.1, read on the forward strand.
TCATTTTTCGAGAAGTGAGGATGACGTCAGGCTGGATTGTAGGAAGGTAAGATTAATCAGTCCTCAGGTTTTATCCACTGTTTCATATGTAGAATATTATTGTACTGTTATTTGGGTTTCCCAGTTGCTTAACTTTTCCTGAGTTTTAACAAAACAATGTCACACTCGTTTGTCGTATTGATATATTTCAAAGATAATACAGAATCCAAGGCACGAGACGGGAAACTATTTTAATGGTAAACTATATTTTCATATATTAGGCATGATTGTATTTGATATATCTTGTCTAATGAACATCCTTATGTCATATGGAAAACCAATAATACAACGCTATATAGGCAGTGTAAACGATTTTCGTGAAAACGAGAACGCGATCAAATATAAAAGGCGAGGGCAAGGACAGAAGTATTAACTGGTGACAGTACATTGAAACACACCAAAATTGAAGTTATTTATCTTTTTTTTTATTTTTGCTTTTTCATCTTTCTTTGTTTTCGCGTATTTGTGTTTGCGTTTACAAGTTACTGCCTATTGAAAAGTGAAAGGATGAAAACGCAATAATGTTGTAACAAGTATAACATCAACATCAATGATCTGTTTTCAAATTAATTAACGAAGAATGTAGAAGAAGCAAAACCTAGCATAATCACGAAGATACTGTAAATATAATAACAATTCTCTTTAAACACTTGTAATTTAACACAGGGGTTTTGGCAAGCATGGTCTCAGATTTACACAATACTCGTTATGCAGCCTTAATTTTCCATTGTTATGTGAAAATGAACTTGATTTTATTTTATCTTTTTGTTTTATCTTTTTATTATCTACAAGGCAAAGACTAGAATCGCAATTGATTATATGACCTTGAGCCTAATCAAGGCCACAGGTAGCGATCACTTGCAATAGATCATATTTGGTATAGTGACATTGTCACACGCCAAACATTAAAGATAATTAAATCAATATTAAATATTATACAAACACAACCCACACAGCAAATTATGAATAAAACCCATAAAAATCAAGGCCAAAGGTCACTATTTTTGCAATGAAGCCCGTTTTACAATGATGAGATATAATTAGTCTACACAAACATATCTTAAAAGGCAAAACATTAATAAAAATTAAGGAATATTAATTTTCATATTTGTTTATCAATTCAAGTTAATCGTGAAATAGGCTGCATTGCTTTGAGTTTAAGTACCCAGTATAAGATAATTCAAACACTATGTCACACGAGGAAAGGATTCTTAAGCCCCTATTTTAGCTTGCAAATCACGTAAAATTAATGACCTCAGTATCGTGAAGGTCAGAGGAAAATAGCGATTTTGGTCACCAGGGTAACTAAAGTAATCCCCATAACATTTTTAAGTCATGTAAATATATAAAAATGGAATAGGGTTTGCCACTACAAATATTAAATGTGAATAAGGACAATTTAGCATATATTGTGTAACTGGATGTTGCCATGACAACCATTCACCCTAGCAACAATATTGTTCAAAATGAGTTTCTTAGCAAGTGTGAAACAAATTTTTAGGAATTTCACTACAATGCGTGCAAAAAAATAGTTGAAGTGCTGACAGAGAATAGCTAAATACTATAATTGTAAATGAGGAAAAACGTCTTCAAATTTCGCTATTCGGAACGACATCCACACTGTCTCCCACGTGAAAATTGGTGAGATTATCACAGTGGAAACATTGTATGGTTGTCTTCAAAATCATCATTACCGTAATATAGAGTATTTATTTTAATATACATATACTGAGAATCACTATTGATTCTATTATGATAATGATCTTACTGATTCTCATCTGACAGACAGTTGTCCAGTTTCGTCAATTCTATAGACACGGCTGGTAATCGGCGCAAGCAGAACCTTTGAATCTAAGGAGTTTAGTTTCCGGTTGTGACGGAGGAGACTATACACAATTACACCGCTTCACCAAATCAGTACATGTAGAAAATCGGAATTATCCTTTTCAATGTTCTCATATCGCAAAATCAAAGAATGCTATGCTGTGGCAAATGCTTTCAGGATTTCAAAAATGCATAGTATATTTTCGTAGACGAAGTGGAGCTCTCGCAATATTAATCAACCCTACAAAATTTAAAGAAAATTGTGACACTCTTTCTTTATCGTCGTGCATTTGACAAAGATGCGAGTTATCTTTTCAATATTTTGTTCATCGTTCGATTCCTGATGTAATTATTGATATTTTTGGATACTATACAATTACCACCCTAGATAGTGTATTACCAAGCGGTTTCTCTTCCCGAGATATTAAGGTCACCCGAGAGCTTGCTCGAGGGTGACCTAAATTTCGAGGGGAGAGAAACCACTGGGTCACACACATGTTATATGATATTTAGAATGCGTGAGGAAATTCGCTTTGATCATGCATGCAAAGTAGTTGGCTATTACGAGTTACTGATATACATTTTTATATCTGCATTGCCATTAACTAGATTAGCTCTGTCGTTCTGTCGTTCCGAGTCTGTCTAGTCTTCTGTTTGAAATTTGGCGCCTCAACTTCTAAATGTTTTCAAACATTTACCACAATGGAAGGAATGTTTAGCAAAATTCAATACAAAATAAATATCAAAATTCCAACGTTACTGTAAATTTACTATCAACATATGGCTATTTCGACAAGTTATATCTCTTCAGTGCAGATTAAATAAAACCATCGGAAATCAAGATTTCGAAAGATGTATAAAAAAAAAGCTGAAAGCGTACAAAAACTGAAAAGGGTCTTAATTGAAAGCCTTGGTCAGCTCAGGACAAAGCTTTGCATTAGGGAGATATCCTTAGTTTCGTTTTAGATATCGGGACCATTGCGGTTTACAATTTTTCTAGTGGCTACTACATAATACTTTTTCACTTTGCCCTTTTAATTTCGGCTCCTGACAAATCTGCCCTATTTTGATTATTTTCTGTAAATACATAAATAAGTTCACATATAGACTTTTCATTCATTTTTTCCTTTATTGATTTTAATTGATAACAACAATTGGTTCCACTATTTTAGATCATATTGGTTATTTGTTCTCTATCAGTTTTTAAACATCTTTGAGTTTATGGTCTTCCAAACGTTTAGATTTTATTTGCACTGAGGAGACATAAGTAGTCGAAATGGCCATATGCACAAACTAAATTCACAGTAAGTTCGATAGTTAGTTATTTGATAGCAGCAAGTGCATGTTCATTAGGAACATGCACTTGCTGCTATGCTTGACTTTGTTAAATTTGCAGACAATTTCACATAAATCATACCTACCTTATTATACCTGTAAAATGTAAATGGTAATCAATAAAATGAACATTCTTCCCACGAGTTGTATTCTATGCACTTTTGTAAACGTATAAAACTACTGGTTACTCTCTTTACTGTATGTGAAAGGTGTCGTAATAAATGTTGGAACTACTTATGTTGGATGTCTTAAATGCCGATATACGTGTTCACAAATACCTACACAACATTGTTTGGTGCCGGCACCGGGAGTAATTCAGAATTTTGATATAAATGCAAAGCATGATGTCGAATTTTCGATATTTAGAGGAAGAGCGGACAAAGTACAGGAATAATCTTGAGACAGAGATAGACCATCAGCAATAACTACACCCGACGAACAAGATTGTTGGAAGCCTTTAAATGCGTGGAATAATTAAAAATGTATGAAGAAAAAATGGAAATTCAAAGCGTAAAGTGGAAAATACTATGGAGGAAGAACAGAAAGGAGACCAAGATATAGATTTTGTGGTAGACGAAGATTGTACATTGTGTTCTGATGCTGTTGATTGTTACCTGGATGTGACATAATTTAAAGAAAGGTTGGTGAAATATATGAAAAAGGAGAATGGTGAAATTAAAGAAAATGAGTTTTCCAGTCAGATCGTAGATCTACAGAGGGAAATGAAAGATATCATGATATTCAAATAAAACAGCAACATGAAATTCTTCATAAACGAGTTTCAAATGAAAAAGAAAATTCTATGTCTTCAGTGAAATTACTTAAATTGGAGCCTTGTCCCTTTGATGGTGAAAAAACGAAGTGTAGTTAATTTGGACACATTTCAAAGTTCTGTGGATAAAAATCCAAAATTGTCAAATATTGAAAAATTCAATTATCTTTGGAGCAAGTTATAAGGCAAATCCAAACTTACAGTGTCAGGTTTAAATTTGTTTAGTAATAATTACTCAGTATCTATTGCAATTGTGGAGGAGACATTCGGAAATAAACAATTTTTGCGCCTGTCCCAAGTCAGGAATATGTTGGTGATTGGCTTGTCCATGTCTTCTTATAAAATTTTAGTTTCTTGATATTTGGGTTATTGGATGTGGTTTGTTTCCATTGATTTATTCACTTTTTTACCTTTTTGGGGCCATCTAGGGCTTGCTATATGGTGTGAGGTTCCTCACTGTGTTAAAGACCCTACGGTGACCCCTAGATGCTTTGTTTTGGATCGTTTTAACCTGGATATGGGCTGTTGTCTCCTTGACATTTATCCCATTTCCTTTCTTTTTCATAAGATATAATTGATTATGATAAATTGATAAATCTTCCATCTCCAACGAGCAAGACATCGAGTTTTACGGAATTTTCCGGATAATTTCAAAAGGCATATTCGAAGTTTTGAAGTTTTTCCACAGGATGTGAATCAAGATGCGTTTATATCCATTATTAGATCAAAACTACTAAAGATGTGTTAGTTCGATTGGAAATACAAAAGGATAAATTAACAGTTTTAAATCTGTTTGAGAAATTAGGTGATTATGTTGTTGCTCGAGAGAAGTCATGTATTACCGATCAACCGAAAAATTCTTGGAAACCATTCGGTGTGGAAAAGAAAGATTCCAAGCCTTGGAGTAATAAACCATTGGTGTATGGACCGACAAGTTTTGCAGATGCTTTAGTAACTACTTCGAACACTGTAAAAACAAAATCTAGTAATAATTATTTTGATAAATGTAGATACTGTGGAAGTAAACCCTGGAGTGATGAATGTCCAAAAAATTCCAAACCATAGAAGAGCGAAAGAAGCAGCTGAAAGGAAGTTGTTTTAAATTTTGAAAACAGGACATGGTTGACATAAGTATAAAAGAAAAAAATGTGTACCTATTGCAATGAAGTAAGTTCACACCATAGTAGTCTTTGTCCTCAGGAATACTATTGTATTTTTGTCAGAAGAAGTTAGTGAATATTGTGCTAATACCTCTTAGAATTTAATGCAGAAATCAGAAACATCAAATAGTAAAAATGAAAACGAAAAATGTATTATTGATTTCTGGAGAGATGGTCCTTATGCAGACCGCCAAATCAAGACCCCAACAAAGACAAAGAAAAAAAATAGAATACTATTTGATCCTTGATCTTTATATCTCAACGATTAGCTTCAGAGTTATCAAAATGAGGAGATCAAGTTGATCCTTTTTGGTGAAGAAAAGTCCAAAATAGTGAAGACCGCAAACACAAAGCTTAATCTAAAATTGTCAAATGGAAAGAACTTCAATTTAGTAGCGAATATTGTGCCAGTTATTAGCGGATCTTTGAATAGCCGGAAACTTGACAGCATCTCCATGAACCAATTAAGACAAGTTGTGAGTGATTTAAACCTCACAGATGATATTCCATTACAAAATGAGTCCTCAGAAATGTATTTACTAAAAGTATATATACTGTGTGTGTGTAACACATGTTTTTGTTTATTTTGCAACATGTGTTTGTCTATAAATATTTGTAAACAAACTATTTTATTGGTTGAAATGGTAGTACCATAGATGACTTAAGGTCAACTCGATTATTTCGTGCTGAAAATTGAAGCGGTAAAGCTGAAAGAGAAAAGTATCATTCGAGGTTCGTCTTCAGAGCAGCAAAGTTTTCCCAACCCACCTATCCAGCAAAGGTATTACTTGAAAATAAATAAGATGGACAATTATGTTTGATATACATATAAATACTGTTACGTAATTTTTCTCCTTATATGAATGTGGAATATTTTTGTTTTGATTTACGAATTAAGTAATTACTAGTTCCTAATATATTCTTTTTTTCTATTTTGTAGATTTTATTTTTGTATTGATTTCTGCAGCGGCATAGGCAGTAGACAGACAGCTATGAACTATGTTTTTTGTTTAATAAATGAAAGCTTTGCTGCGCTCTGTCAGGTGAGCTGATCCCATACACATGTGTTGTTTATTTCGTAAATAATTTATATTTGGCTGAGGATACCGAAAGAAAATATAAATTGATTTACTGATTGGAAACGACCACTACTTTGATTCGATTCTGACTAAAACAATTGAATAGTTCACGAAAGGTTATGGAGTAAATGAGCATGAGACATGAAGTTCAAACTGGAATGTATCTACTTGCATCTAAACTGGGATGGATTCTCTCTGGAAGAGTAAAAGTTAAAGTTAACAAAGAAAATGAAATATTTATGTTAATAATGTTAACAAAGTCAAATTGGAATACAAGAACCAAGAGATGCATGCATTAAAAGTAAAGATTATGCAGTACTTTCAAACCCAGACTTCACAGATTTATGGCAATTAGAATCTATTGCTGTATTGGATCAAACAGAAAACACTGATGATGGAGTAGCTATGAATATATTCAAGGATACATTGAAACTTGAGGACGGAAGATTTAAAGTAAAGTGGCCCTGGAAAGAAGATTCACCAGAATTATCTCTGAATAGAAATCTGGCGCTAGGTAGATTGAAATCATTTAACAGTCGAATTTATAAGAAACAAAGCCTTTAACAGTATGATTCAATCATACAGAACCAGTTCTTTAAAGGGATAAAACAGAAAGTTGAAAACCATGACACTGGTGGCCTAGTAAATTACATTCATCACAACTCAGATCTTACGCCCCTCAAGGCTACGACAAAGGTAAGAATTGTGTATGATGTATCCGCAAAGACAAGAAAAGATGTAAGGGATTTAAATGAGTGTTAAACTAATGTTTAACTCCTTCCATCGTAGTTTTGTCCTGAGCCATATTTGATATCACTGATTATTTTTAATTCGTTTGGTTTATGCATTTTTTAGTATCTTTTTAAATCGTGGATTTCCTATGTTTGGGTTCTAGTGATGCTGATGAGGAATTAATTTCCGAAATGGCCCTACAGGTCATTAAAATTAATTGCAGTTGGAGTTATCATATGTGTTATGATCTCATGTTCATTTACGCAATTTCCTTTCGTAAAATATTTTTACAGGGGAACTGTACTTCTTAAGAACCTTTGTGTAATGTTGTAGAGATTTCGATTATACCGATTAGCCATTGTGACGGATATTGATCTAGAGAAACGTGATTGAAATGTGACAATATTTTCTGTAGTGAGTGCTATTAATGTTTTTTCTGAGTCCAAGACGATTTTCAAGGAAGCATCAATGAATTTTCGAGAATGGATAACAAACGAAAAGTGTGTAAATGATTTTATACCAGAGGAAAATAAAATGATTGGCACTTCAACCAAAGTCCTTGGACATGTGTGGAATGTTAATAACGATACCCTCTGTGTGAAATCATCAGATTCTGTGTTATTGTCAGAAAAGACCACTAAAAGAACTGCTCTGAAAACAATTGCTGGATTGTTTGATTCATTTGGTGTATTTTCGGCAGTTGTAATAAAAGGTAAAATTCTTCTGCAAAGTGATAGACTGGGGCGAAGAACTTAGTACAGACGATCTCCGCCAATGGAACGAAATTTGATGTGATCTAGACAGAATTTCGTCATGTGAGATATTTAGGAGTATTGTATTAGAACTTAATTCAATCGATGTGATTTACAAATTATTGTGTTTTTGTGATGATTCAGAGAATGTATACTCCACAGCTATACATTTACATCAAAGCTATGAAAGTTAGTCAATATGTGATAGTGTTTTCTCTGAATCTAGACTAGCACCAGTCAAGAAAATGACAATACCAAGATTGGAATTAATGGCTGTTGTGGTTTAAGTTTGATGTTTAAAATTTGTGGAAACAGTGTTGAAGTTACCAATTACAGAAACGAACTTGTGGTCAGATTATAGATGTGTTCTCCAGTGGATGTCATCAAAAAAGATCTAAGTGTGTTTGTTAGGAATCGTGTAACAGAAATTAAAACCTATTCAGATGTTTGATTTGGATATATTCCAAAAAGTGAAAACTCTGCCGATGTAGCAACAAGAGGGACACATAACAAAACTTCCGGAGAATAATCGTTGGTGACATGGGCCTATTTGATAGAAAACGAAAGTGATTCTTAGTAACAATTCATTCCCCCTGTACGTGAGAATATGGTGAAGGAATATTTTTCAGAGATTAAACGAAGTGTTAAAACGAGAAATGCTCTGTTGAATTCTGATGATAAATTTTATATCTCAAGTACGGAAAGGAATAATGTGTTTCAGAAAGCCTTTGACGTACAATGAATTGTGCAAGGCCGAAATAATGTGGATAAAATACATTCAAAGGAAACATTTTACTCATGTTTTTAGTAATATTTTAAAGGGAAGAGCCAATAACCTGCAACGACAGCTAGAAATATCCATCCAAGAAAAAGATGACGGTATTTTGAGTTGCAGAGGAAGTTTAGGAAATTCAGATCTATGTGAAGGAGCTAGGAATCAATTTTACTCCCAAGGAAATATTACTTTACAATATTGCTCATTAAAAAGCTCCACAGACAGTTGTAACATAGTGGTGTCGCACAGACTCTTGGACAATCAAACAAAATTACGGGTTTCCCAAGGACGTGCTACTATAACACAAGTTATTTATCACTGTACAGTGTGTCGAAAATTTGAAAGAGGTGCATATAGTGATGGTTCCATTACCAAAATTCCGTGTTTCACAATCTTTCAAAAGTTGGTCTAGATTATTTAGGACCTATTCAAAGGAAATGTTCAGGTCAACCAACAAAAAAGGTGGCTTTGTCTGTTCGCATCCATGGCAACTAGAGCAGTCCATTTGGAAATGGTGTTAACATGACTGTAGAAGAATACCTCTATTCATTACGTCGGTTTATTTCTACAAGAGGCACACCTAACAGAATTGTGAGAGACAATGCATCTCAGTTTTACATATATTTCGATATATGGATTTCCAAATGTTTTGATTTGATCTGCACTGAAGAGACATTACTTGTCGAAATGCACATATGCAGAAACTAAATTCACAGTAACTTCGGTATTTTGTTATTCAAGCTAAGTAGTGATATAGTTCATTCTGAAATGATTGATGCGATGAGAAATGAAGACATACAAAATTATCTTCTAACTCCTCTGGAATTCATTGGTACTTTATTCTCTAACTTTCGCCTTGAATGGAAGGGATCTACGAAAGACTAGTTGGTCATGTGAAACGTGTTCTGCGTAAAACATTGCAGAAGAAGTTATTTGCTGGTGTACAATTGCAAACTTTCACGAAGGAAATAGGAGCAGTAATAAATTTCCGTCCATTAGTATACGTAGGTGACTATATTAACTCGATAATAACACTTATTTCCTGAGACTAAATCCAAAGATTGGCTTTCAAGAGATAGACTTTGACATGCGATATCCAGATTACAAGCCGATAGAGTGTTATTTATAGAAATTACTCCGGTTATGGAAGAACGGACAATTCCTGGACAATGTGGAGAGAGGAGCATGTTGTTAGTTTGCATGCAAGAATGCAGGTTAAACTCATAGCTAATAGAATTCAATCTGAGTTTACACCAGGTGTGGGAGATATTGTGATTATAAAGATAAATTTGGAAGCTCGGAAGAGTAATTGATATGAAAAGGAAGGGAAATGGGGTAAATGTCAAGGAGACAACATCCCATATCAAGGTTAAAACGACCAAAAACAAAGAATTGGTTCATAGCAGAGATAAGCAAATTCGTTCTGCAAAAATTAAAGTTTCATCTGGAGAAGTGGTATGCCGATGGCTTAATTTCTATTATATCCCCTAGAAGTTAACGAAGAAAAAGAGCAAATTCACCAACAAAAAATGTGATAAGTAAAAATAAACGACCAACTAGAGTAGTAGGGAGTGAGGTGTTTTAGCCCCCCCCCAAAAAAAACCTAGGGAGGCAGGGAGGGAGCCAAATAAGGTCAAGCCCCGCCCCTAGATGACGTCACGATATCCCATGGCTCACGTGACTCGGATCATGCTAAGGACGCGTAATCCATGACACGCGTACCATGATTCATACTAACCGTATGACTCAGACCAGCTAATCTAATAGACGCGTTCCCTATGACTCAGACCCATGACTCATGCAACTGGATGTTTCTTGTGGCGGTATGGCCGACAGGATGATGAGGCATGCCTACACGATGTTATCTGAAGTGAAAATGGCGTTACCATATAAGGCAAAGAATCCGAGGGACGTGTGTCTATATATGGTAAACATGACCAAATATGGAAAATGCATTGTTTTCGTTTGTACATCGATATAAACTTGAGTGACCATATTTGGATTTGGTGGGGCACCAGATGCCATATATGGAAGACATGCCCAAATATGGAAAACACATTATTTTCACTCTGGAATCGATTTCGACCACATGACCATATTTGGTAAGGGTCGACCATATATGGAAGACACGTCCAAATATGGTAAACGTTTTATTTTTGCTCGGGAATCGATTAAGACCTATATGACCATATTTGGAAATGGGGTGGGACATCACATGACCATATTTGGAAAAAGGGGAACTTTAGACTCGATTTTAGGAAGTACGGTTAAACAAATGTGGAAATCATTGGCAAGGGAGCTAAATCTGTGATTGTCTCGATGAGGTTAGTGTAGAACGGGAGCCAACCCTGTGCGGAAGATCAGCGCAAATCGGGAGATATCTCTAGAAGTGAAATTAGAGAGAGTGGCGTCGGACAACAACGACGTGTTCTTGTTATTGTCACAAAAAATAAACACAGATTCATCGTTTTTATTATCACGAGTTC
>MJUU01064997.1:0-10826 GCA_002080025.1 Modiolus philippinarum
TATTCCAAAACTGGTCTAATAAAACCTATGAATAATTTTTCGAGAGATCATCATCAATATCAGATTCTTTATCATCGTCCTTTTGTAAAAGTGCATTTACAATGTCGTCGTCTGTCTTCGTTTCAGTTACAATTAAACTATTGTCGACGGAAACCACATCATCCATGCTGACCCCAATTTGATCAAGTTTACTATTTATAGTTACGAGACGCGATAAGGGCACCTCGTCGTCATCATCACCATCAGAGTCACTGTCACATGTTTGAATTCGTTCATCTTTAAATCCAGCCTTTTAAAACATCGGGAAATACACAGTTGTGTCACTTGTCGCCATGTAGAATACAATAAGCGAATCGCTCGTAGAACATTCAAAAGGGGGTCGACTTTCTTTTCATCACACTGAAACAAAAGGAACGGGAATTAATTTACAAGTGTTGAAAAAAGTTGATATTTTATATCCGAAGTTTAGATGGACATTTATATGCGCAACTACCTGGAGGGATCGAAACGAAACAACACGAAGACATTGACTTTACGACCCGGTATTAAAAGAAAAAAATAATGTTGAGAATTTATATTCGCAGTTCAGATGGACATTAATATGCGCAACTATTTGGATAAAAATAACTTACCTCCAGAATATGCTCAATAAGACGTTGTCGATATTTTGTTTTCAAATTTTGGATGATCCCTTGATCCATGGGTTGTAGCGGTTGTTTGTTTACTTGTTGTATTAGGGGGCAAAAACTGAATGTTAACTGATTTAAGATTTTCTATTGCAGGATGTGCAGCACAATTGTCAACAAATAACAACATCCTCCTTTTTTCTAATGTGAATTTTTTATCCAGTTCCCGAACCCACTGAACAAAGATCTCGCTTGTCATCCATGCATTTCTATTCCATTTGTATGTTACTGGTAAGGATTTAATCCGTTTAAAGCACCTTGGGTTTTGAAATTTTCCAATAACCAGCAGTTTTAATTTTTCAGTTCTGTCCATGTTAGCTGTGACCATAACTGTAAGGCGATCTTTAGATTTTTTCCCACCATGACACGTTTCACCTTTCATTTGTAAGGTCCTGCTGGGCAACAGTTTATAGAAAAGTCCTGTTTCATCGGCATTAAATATATCACACGGCTTATAGGATTTCATTATGTTTGGCAACTTATTTTGCATCCAGTCATCAACAATTTCACAGTCAACAACAGCACTCTCGCCACTTATAGCACGACAAACAATTCCATGACGATCTTTAAAACGATCTAGCCAACCGGAGTTTGCTTTAAAATTATCGTCTCCAAGTTTCTTTGCAAATTCTTCAGATTTTGACATCAAAATCGGACCACTGATAGGAATGTTTTAATTTCGTTTTTCTTTAAACCACTCGTACAATGCAGATTCCACATTTTGGTGAGAAGATGAACGATGTCGTTTTCTGGAGGGTGATAGCGAAGATTTTTCGTAAGACTCCAAAATTAAATCCTTGTTTTTTATTATGGTGCTCAAAGTGTTCGGCAGAATGTCAAATTTGGCTGCAATATCCTTTTTTGGCTGATTTCCGACTTCTACGCATTTAATAATTTCGTATTTAGTTTCTAACGAAATTGCTTTTCTTTTCCTACTAGGAGAAGCCATGTCTATACTCAAACGGTTGAAATAACAATAAATATTTTGTACGGCCCAATTAAGATTAATAGCTCTCACCTGTATACAGGTGTAATTAAATTTTGACATGTAATTTCAATCACTACTGATGATCTATCGATCGATATGTGTGATTAATTACATGTTTGGACAGTAAGATCAAAAGTTCGTACTATCCATTTACAAATACTAGTAGTAGTAATATCGTTACTTGGGGAAATACAAATGGGTTCGTTATAAACGGAAATTCGTACTTACCGAATTCGCTGTAACCGTATATTTTTATATGAATTTGTTAAAGAACTGGCCGGGGAATGGCAAATACTTCGTTATAACCGCAAATTCGTTCTAAACGTGTTCGTTATATTCAAGTTTTACTGTACATGTAAACAGCTTTTCATACTTCACCCTCGACATTGAAATTTAATTTGTACTTATATTTAAATTGATGAAAGTTTTTCTAGAACTACTATGGAGAAATTTCCCGCATGAGTTTTGGACAAATTTTCAACAGATAAATAATTCCTCAAAAATTAAATGAGTGGAGAGATTTCCCCACAAGAATACAAAAATATCGAAATAGGAAGCCAAATCCAGTACCAAAGACATCTACCAAGGAAATCTATCTAATTTAGATATTGCAAGTTTCTAAATAAAATCGGTTTGGGGTCAGCACCGAAGAACTGACCTCTTGGTTGGTGAATACCCTTACGAACTAACAATTGACTATGTTAGGCATCGACCCAAGAGTAAACAAAAAGTTACTTTTAATTTAGTTTATCCAGATTGTCATTTCGAACTTATATCTCTTCAGTGAAGATCAAATTACAATTATTATTGAGAAATTGATTCTATATAGCTGTATTCCCACAATCAAAAACAGTTATACAAAAATTATCAAAATCGTGATAAAAGCTTGTCAAAATAGTCATTATAAATGTTTACATCAGAAAATGGCATTTTTTCGGATTGTTATGCATGTTTTCAGAACGGATCATATTTACAGCACCGTTTGATGAATTACTTTCCCGTATCTGCTGAAACTGCTGGCCACACCGTCGGATCTAATCGGCGACCTATATATGATGATATGGTCCATTGCCGAATGGCTGTTAGGAGCATCACATGACGCCGTCCTACAATGGGACCTATTCACACACTTTCACAAACAGCAACATCTTCAATGGATTTGCAGTGATTAAACTTACGAAATTTGCATTTGTGATAACATTATCTTCGTTACTATATATCTACAGCAGATGATTGCAAAATGTGTCAAGAAAGTTTTAAAGATAGCTGCATCGTAGAATAAGACGCTTGGGGTAGTTAAGACATTATTGAATGGGTAATCATGGGAGTGAGCGTGAAACTGGGTTTAGTAGTGTTCCAGAATCTTGGCCAGAGAAAATGCAATGGTGAAACAGCTGCCCGAAACATCCACCAAGTTTCGACACCGCAAGGTGCCACTTTTCGCCAATGACCAAAACAAGATATTCCGGCATGAAAGCGCACATGTGCACATAACAAGTGCCACGGGGAACTTCTTTTGCAGAATAATGCAAAAGGAGTTCTATAATTAAAGTTAGATGAAGAAATGAAGAAAAAAATAAACAATTACTAGATTTACAACTGCAATCAATAGCTAATGTCATCCCTGGCAGCCAACTCGATGATTCGAGCTTCTTCACAACGGCATAATCTGCCAAGAAATAGGACAAATTAAAATTCCTACGTATTATGGCAGCCATCTTGGAATTTGCCGTTATTTTGATATCAATCTTATCTTGTTTGCATTGTTTATATCTGCCTATATATTAATTTTAGCTGAAAAATGACAAAGTTGAAATTTTTAAAGGTATTTTTGGTGACAATTTTGGAAATGATGGCAATTTTTTCACATTGATTCTTCCTTTTAATCTTATTGAACTTTTACACAAATTTTACTCAATTATTGCCACGTAGAGCCTTTACTTTAACGTCAAATGGTAGCCATCTTTGAAATGGTAGCCATTTCCAAAAATTTTTAACGGCGCCTGCACTACTTGCTATGGTGATCTAAGTATATTCTAAGCTTCCTTTGTTTTACATCAAGCTGTTTTCTCATATTGGTGCGGGAATTTATTCATATTATTCATAAAGGATATACATACACCACTGTTGTTAAATCTTTACTTCTGGTTTTTGTTGGCAAAGATATTGATTAGCTTCTTAATGCTTTACACCGTAAATTAAAACAGTTTTCATATTGGCAGTATTTGGCATTGCACAATATCATGTTCTTCTTTTATAATTGATGATGTTATACGAAATCTATTTAGAAGTATTTCGATTGAAGTTTCATATGTAAAAAGGCTTGTTGTCATAGTCAACGGAAATTATGTCCTTAGCCAGTTGTCAGTAACTGCGAGCATTTGTTTCATGTTTTATGTACTTCATTGTATAGGTACTCGTCTTGCTAAGTTGGACTTTTTAAGTATGATTTTTACTGTGAGTCTTTTTGTGTATTTATTTTTTAGACAACAGATAGGGGGTGACTTGGATCCAAAATAACGTCTGGAACACGTAATGAAATATTATATTTTAGTTTTTATATTATATACCACTGACATATCATGCTTGGATGTGGGAAAAATATTCATTCAGTTTATAATAAAACCAAAATTTATCTATTCTACATATAAGATTTTCTTGTATTGATCAAGAATTGAATTTAAATCAATCAACTACTTTATTTCAAGCGTTAATTTACCGAACTGTCGACAGAAGCATTAAGACGCATGATTCATCGAGAGTTACCTTTCTTATCATACATTATATCGTTGAAACTAAACATGGACAGATTGCGAAGTTCCACAATCTACTCAACGCTGAACAACAAAACAAACAAGGTAAATAGAAGGATAATAATTTTTAACAGAAAATGATTTATGATGTGTAATTATTAAAGGCATACAACATACAATATACCTAAAGTCGGAAAATTTGGAATATGTTCAAAATCTCTAACTTTCGCCAACATAAGAGGAACTTTATATACACGCTGTGTGCGATACATGGTAGTTTCTCAAACTTTGTTTTAAACTCGTAAAGAAAGCAAACCGCGTGTCATTGTTATATCAAGTAACGTACCGGCCAAGGTTTTATTATAATAATATTAAAGATTATTAAGAAAAAAATGAAACTTCCCCAGGAATGTTAATCGCTGCTTTAAATCAGCATCAGACGGGTTGTTCTTTTTTAATATTTGAGTCCTGCTCCCCTGTAACATTTTTATTGATATCTACCTCCGACAATAAGTTAAGGGTAAAGATTCACAGTATTCAGACGTTTCATGTTTTTAAGTTGACTGAACATTGTAAATGCGTTCGGTATAAATCAAGTACGCTAGTGAAAGGTTTTTAAAACATTGCACTGAATACGCTGTTACATTTGTGAGCGTTGCAGATAAGTCTTTGATATTTTTTAGCTCGTTGAAGGTCGTTAGTCGGAACCTCATGCATGAATCCAGCAACAGAATTTCTGCAATTTCTTATGGATGTGGCAAAGTTTATACAAACAATTTACAAAAATTCTTGAACGTTGCCTAGCATATTGCAGTGTGACTGCTCCATTAGACAAAGTAAAACGTAAAGTATAGTAAAGTAAGAGATTCGAACCGTCAGTCTAAAATTAATTGAAAAGAACGTCACATGAAGACGGTGGCACCAAAAAAAAAAAGCAACAACACAAACACAGATGTGCAACACGATCCCAATAAAAATCCATGGGTGAGTTCAGGGTGTTCAGGTGCACAAGAAGAGACATACGCCAGGTTGAACATGTCAATTCCGGTAGTACATTAAATTCAGTAAACAGTCGGGATGCATTTCTGTTGTAAGCAGAAAATGCACTCAGACCCAGAGCTTAAACTATACAATAACCCTATAACTATAGTAAAAGAGGCCAAGTTCCTTGGTTTAATTTTTGATAGTAAACTCTCATTTCTTGCCCATATCAAAATGTTAAAAAACAAATGCCTTAAGGCATTAGATATTTTAAAAGTTGTGTCGAGTACCGACTGGGGTGCGGATAGCACTGTTNAAACAACAACAAAAAAAAATAAAAAAATAAAAAAAAAACAAAACAAAAAAACAAAACAAAAAACAAGAGGCTCTCAAGAACCTGTATCGCTCACCTGGGCCACGGCTGACATATGCAGTTAAAATAATCCAAATGTTTCAAGGGCATCATTTTCAAATTTGTTAATAGACATTGATGTTATATTATCTTATGTTCAACTATATTCCAGACTGGCAGCTATTTTGGATGGGGTGCAGTTCTAATGCTAAAACTATGATCCCTGCTGGCGGTCATCTTGGATATAGCACGGATCTGAAAAACAACTTCTTTGCAGGGGACCATCTAAGGACTATTGTGGCCAAGTTTGGTTTCAATTGGCTCAGTAGTTTCAGAGGAGAAGCTCTTTGAAAGTGTTTTCCCATAAGGTCTAATGTTAAAACTATGATCCCTGCTGGCGGCCATCCTGGATATAGTGCGGATCTGAAAACAAGTTTTTTGACGGGAAACATCTAAGGACTATTGAAGCAAAGTTTGGTTTCAATTGGTCAAGTAGTTTCAGAGGAGAAGATCTTTGAAAGTATGTTCCCATAGGGTCCAATGTTAAAATTATGATCCCCGCTGGCGGCCATCTTGGATATAGCGCGGATCTGAAAAACAACTTTTTTGCAGGGGACCATCTAAGGACTAGTGTGGCCAAGTTTGCTTTCAATCGGCCATGTAGTTTCAGAGGAGAAGATCTTTGAAAGCCTTATCCCATAGGATCGAGTGTTAAAACTATGATCCCCGCTGGCGGCCATCTTGGATATAGTGCAGATCTGAAAAACAACTTTTTTGAAGGGGACCATCTAAGGACTATTGTGGCCAAGTTTGGTTTCAATTGGCCCTGTAGCTTCAGAGGAGAAGATTTTTGAAAGTATTTTCGCATAGGGTCCAATGTTAAAACTATGATCCCCGCTGGCGGCCATCTTGGATATAGCGCGGATCTGAAAAACAACTTTTTTGCAGGGGACTATCTAAGGACTATTGTGGCCAAGTTTGGTTTCAATTGGCCCAGTAGTTTCAGAGGAGAAGATCTTTGAAAGTATTTTCCCATATGGTCCAATGTTAAAACTATGATCCCCGTTGGCGGCCATCTTGGATATAGCGCGGATCTGAAAAACAATTGTTTTGCAGGGCACCACCTAAGGACTAACCACTAAGTTTGGTTTCAATTGGCGCAGTAGGTTCAGAGGAGAGGATCTTTGAATGAAAAGTTTACGCCGGACGGACGGACGACGGACGAAAAGTGATGGCAAAAGCTCATCTTGGCTTTAGCCAGGTGAGCTAAAAAAAAACAAAAAAAAAAAAAAACAAACAAACAAACAAAAAACGAGTTTAACCCCAACGCAATTTCGCACCTGTCCCAAGTCGGGAATATGATGGTTATAGGCTTCTCGTTGTCTTCTTATTTAACTTTTAGTGTCTTGATATTCGGGTAATGTGATGTGGTTTGTTCCCATTGATTTATTCACTTTTTTACTTTTTGGGGGCCATTTAGGCCTTGTTTTATGGTGTGAGGTTCTTCACTGTGTTGAAGGCCGTACGGTGACCCCTAGATGCTTTGTTTGGGGTCGTTTTAACCTGGAGATGGGATGTTGTCTCCTTGACATTTACCACATTTCCTTTCATTTCATAAAAGTATTTGGAGGAATAAGAAAATAATAACGAACAAACAATACAATAACAATTTGTCGTCCCGACTACGTCTGGAACACGTAATGAAATGTGATATTTTAGTTTTTTAATCGTTGTGTTGACGAATTCGTAGTATTTTCATGTTTAAAATATTACATTTATTTCCCATGCATGTGGGAGATATGAAGATTTGTTTACCCGAGGGAATCATATTTCCCGAAGGCATCGCCTGAGGGAAATATGATTCCCCGAGGGTCAACAAATCTTCATATCTGCATCATGCATGGGAAATAAATATTTTATTCCACCCCTAAGTTTAATATACAAATCATTGGCGGCGATATCCAGAGGGAGTTCTGTCTCCCCTCCATCTGTTCTGAAAATTTGTAAATGATTTTGAAGAAATCAGCCAAAATTTGACAAAAACTGGCAAAAAATCCACCGGAATATCAACCTATATTCGGAGACTGCATCCGCCGATGAAAATCTAATGGAGTACTAAGAACTAAAGAACTTAAAGTTCACTACAGTTAGAAAAGGCATTGCTGTTGCTGAAATGAATTTGTTTTATTGATTTTTTAAATTGACATGACAACACAGATTAATTAATTGAAACTGACAATGAAATTTGTATACGGCAAAGTGTTACAACTGCACTTTTGAGAGGTATGCATGTTGAGACCTTTATAAAGCAAATACTCCTGATATGTTCCTCAACTCGGAACACTCCTATACCATTGCTTAATTTCACTCACAAATATATATAATATAAAATCTAGAAAATTTCGAATGAGGGGAATATGATATTTGGACACGACGTTCAGTGGGAGACACGATGTTTTGTTCACAGTCACGTGTGACAGTCTTGACCAATGAAAATTCATTATTAGTTAAGTTATATAGTGGAATAATATACCATTGACATATCATGCTTGGATATGGGAAAAATATTTATTCAGTTTATATTAAAACCAAAATTTATCTATTCTACATACAAGTTTTTCTTGTATTGATCATGAATTGAATTTAAATCAATCAACTACTTTATTTCAAGCGTTAATTTACCGAACTGTCGACAGAAGCACTAAGACGCATGATTCATCGAGAGTTACCTTTCTTATCATACATTATATCGTTGAAACTAAACATGGACAGATTGCGAAGTCAACGGTGAACAATAGAAGGAAAATAATTAACAGAAAATGATTTAAGATATGTAATTATTAAAGGCATACAACATACATATACCTCGAGTCGGAAAATTTGGAATATGTTCAAAATCTCTAACTTTCGCCAACGTTTTGTTGAGAAGTTATGCACACATTAGACGAGCGTAAGAGGAACTTTATATACACGCTGTGTTCTATACATGGTAGTTTTTCCAACTTTTTTTTAAACGCGTAAGGAAAGCAAACCGCGCGTCACTGTTATATCAAGTAACGTATCGGCCAAAGTTTTATTATAATAATATTAATGATTATTAAGAAAAAAATGAAACTTCCTCAGGAATGTTAATCGTTGCTTTATTTCAGCATCAGACGGGTTGTTTTTTTAATATTTGAGTCCTGCTCCCCTGTAACATTTTTATTGATATCTACCTCCGACAATTAGTTTAGGGTTAAGATTTAATACTGATTGTCTTAATACGGCCTTTCACAGTATTCAAACGTTTCATGTTTTAAAGTTGACTGAACATTGTAAATGCGTTCGGTATAAATCAAGCACGCTAGTGAAAGGCTTTTAAAACATTGCACTGAATACGCCGTTACATTTGTGAGCGCTGCAGATAAGTCTTTGATATATTTTAGCTCGCTGAAGGTCGTTTGTCGGAATCCATGCATGAATCCAGCAACAGAATTTCTGCAATTTCTTATGAATGTGGCAAAGTTTATACAAACAATTTACAAAAATTCTCGAACGTTGTCTAGCATGATGCAGTGTGACTGCTCCTTTAGACAAAGTAAAACGTAAAGTATAGTAAAGTAAGAGATTGGAACCGTCAGTCTAAAATTAATTGAAAAGAACGTCACATGAAGACGGTGGCACCAAAAAAAAAGCAAGAACACAAACACAGATGTACAACACGAACCCAATAAGAATCCATGGGAGAGTTCAGGGTGTTCAGGTGCACAAGAAGAGTAAGTATCTCTTGCTTCTTTGGAGACATACGCCGGGTTGAACATGTCAATTCAGGTAGTACATTAAATTCAGTAAAAAAAATAAGAATTTTAGCTACAGAGGGAAAAATCTGTTGTCATCTGGAAAAAAAAAGATATATCTAAGTGGTCCATAATATAGTCATATCGACCGCAAGACATCTTTTAAGTTATGGGTAACATATCCTTGTGTAAGTAGCCCTTTTGTGAACAACCGAGCTCGATGAATGTAGTCAATGTATTGATCGCATTTCCTTACATATCGAATGAGTTGTGAGATGTAAAATGATTTGCTGGTTCTGTTGGAATATTGCTACAAAGAAAAAGAAGTTGACTATTGGAAAAGTGAAGTTATCATACTTGTCACAAAGCATAGTTTGTAGTGTACCTCATTTGTCTGTTTTCAATTTCAAAAGCAAGGTAAAAAATGAGGCCGATATGGAAGTTTAAGCAGTATCCTTAATTTCGAGCTCTTTTGGATAGACAAAAATCACCGAATTGAAGGTTATTCAATGACAAAGTTTCATCTTCATAACTGAAACTGAAATCAAAGGATATATTTGGTTACTGTTTCATTTTTATATTTGAAGAAGGCCTTTGGTAAATTCAGCCTCATATGAGTTGAGGGACATATCAGCTAAAAGAGGTGAACAGTTTGTTGTCTGTTGAAAAAAAGTCCTTCATAGTATACAAATATAGTGCCGACATTTCAATCGCCCTTTTCTCATTATTTGCAATCGCAAGTAAAAGCTACTTTTCCCCCTGACGAACCATTCTATGATTCCATCTCGTTTGCAGTGTCAAAATCTACCTAGAAATCAATTTTCGGTGAAATCGGTCAAAGCCTTTTTTTTTCATTTTGGCAGCCATCTTCGAAATACGTAGTTGCCTTTTTGAAAATTTTTTCGCACAGATTTGTTCCTCTGATATTAAGCGTTACTTTTATACAAAATATGAACAAATACTGCAAAGCACTTCCTGATATATTCCATCATCAGTATTTTAAATGGGGGCCATTTTGGAAATTACAGCCATTTTTAAATTGTTTTATTGCCTGCACTTCACATTATGTTGGTCTTACAACTGACAGCCATTTTAAAATTTTTTATTGCCTGCACTTCACATTATGTTGGTCTTACAACTGACTAAATTTCATTTGACTCCATTAAATAATTTCTCAAAAAGGTCCTGAAAATCTTTTCCCAAATGGACCGATATTAATAATGTTCTAGCAACCGCGGAAAAAAATTGTCTAATTGTCTATTAGTTCACGACAAAAGTTATGTTAAAGCT
>MJUU01064998.1:0-64503 GCA_002080025.1 Modiolus philippinarum
GGTCGTGACCACTCTGTCGAACAAGATGGAGCTGCTTCTATTTAGATGTCCATTCACAATTCACTTAGGTTTGCAATGACCCTTAAAAGGGACACTTGAAGAATAATTTCTATAAATATACGTTCATCATTATTACACGAGTTAAATAAATCAATAATTAATTATGTTCAAAATAATACATCCCTTTAAGTGTGTGTATGTGTGTTCAGTGGTATACATTTGTCTTTTAATATAATTTCGGTCGACATCACAATCTTGTGGACCGCTATGGGATATCTGTTTTCCAGATGAAAACAGATCTTTCTCTTTGCCATTAAAGTTTGTTTTTCCTCTATCGGATTTGACTTCACTACCGGAGATGACATGTTCAACACGGCGGGTGTCGTATATAAGAAGCAGGAGATGCTTACTCTACCGGTGCACCTGATCTCACCCATGGTTTTTTATTGGGTCCGATTTGTTCATTTTTTGCATATGTGTGTGTCTTCATTTTTTTATTCTTTGCCGTACTCATGTTGTGTCTTTATTCCTTTGTTGTTTCCGATGTTGCCATTGTCCTTGGATTGTTCGTTTTAGACTGACGGTTCGGTTCTCACCTACTTGTTCACCTTTGATGTTTATTAATTTTTTTTCGTGCTCATTGTGTTTTAATCTTGTTATAAATTCAGCTCGTATGATCATTCCCATTTTTATTTAGGAAATAGTTCACGGGAGCGTGAAAATATGGCGATTTTACCACGGGTTGGCCCTTTAAGGAAAAAAAATGTAGACAGAAAGGGCAAACCCTTGGTAAAATCAACATATATTAACGCTCCCGTGAATTATTTCGATTCTAAAATAATATTGACAGGGTAGAGAAAAGATGAAATCGTCTTTGTATTCAGTGAAACAGCCATTTTACCCCGTAAATGACGTTTTGTTCTATGAGTCTGCAAAAACTGTCGTCAAACTGTCTATGGCGTCGATTTTCATGACAATACCCACGAATGTATGCGGATTTTACCACGGTTATGGACACAAGTCGATTAAAGGATCTCATATTAGAATTTTATTTATTGCGTGTGTATGCGTGTTTGCACTATTATACTTTTGATGTTTTTTGTTTGTTTTCTTCATTATTCAATTCTTTCAAAATAATAAACATTTCAAAAGAGACATAAGTTGTCGAAATGCGCATATGCAGAACCTAAATTCACAGTAACCTCGGTATTTTGTTATTTGTTACCACTGGGCCGATGCCACTGCTGGTGGACTGTTAGTCCCCGAGGGTATTCACCAACCCAGTAGCCAGTACTTCGGTGCTGGCCCGAAAACCGAATTTATTTAGAAACATGCAATATCTAAATTTTAGTAAATTTTGCTTAAAACTAAGGAGTATCTCCCTCTTGCATAGCTCTGTCCTTAGCTGATTTTGGCTTTTCTATTTAGATCTTATTGGTTATTTGTTCTCTATCAGTTTTACACCTATTTCGGTTTATGGACTTCCAAATATTTTGATTTTATCTGCACTGAAGAGACATAAGTTGTCGAAATGCGCATATGCAGAACCTAAATTCACAGTAACCTCGGTATTTTGTTATCTGCATCATATCCTGTGTTTTTCATCTTTGGGGGTAAGGACAAAATTATCGAACAGAATTGTCAAAAGCCAAAATCAATGAGACAAAAAGACAAACTAGGTGGAAACCAACGGAATAATTGTCCACCGCAATGGTCCTGACTTGGTATAGGCATTTCAAAAGAAATTGCTGTTTAAGACAGTTTTATCGCACCTTCTACTCATACTGTATTTTATTCTTTATATAGCTTTTCTCTTTCTCTCCTAATACTGCTACAATATCTAAAAGGGTAAATCAAGTTAGAACCGAAACGTCAGTATTGACACGAATGACCAAAGGCCAATGGCAATATCGGAAACGCCAAGAAACAAAGACGCCACAAGAGTACGGCACAGAAAAGAAAAAGAAATTCAAACATACACAGATGAACAACACGAACCCTATAAAATCAGGTGCACAGTTAGAGTAGACATCTGCTTCTTAAAAGACACCCACTGTGTTGAACATGTCAATTCCGGGAGAAAATACGAATCTAGCAGAAGATAAAACAGCGTTTATCAATGTATAATCATTACATTATTGTGCGTGTGTTTTACTTCAGGTACTTATATGGTCTTCTTGTTTTAGATGACTAGTATAGGCTCTACTTCTCATTGTCCAGTCCTTTTGATTTGTCAATGTTGTATTTGAAAATGTTAAGTACAGAAAGTTAAATGATGGTATGGTCGAAGAATCAAATGATCAATAGAGAAATTTATTTCTTCCTTTTGACCATTGTTATGAGATATTAAGAATCTAACACCAGGGGAAGGGCGAGACAGGAGAATCTCAGACACCCAAGGGTAAGATTTCCAGTCTCGGACGAAGCTTGCTGAGTCCGAGATGATTGAAATCTTACCCGAGGGTGTCTGAGATTCTCCTGTCTCGCCCTTCCACTGGTGTTTGATTTTATTTCTCACTGTATTCACCCTAAAATATACTTAAATCAACACAAAAATATCATCCCCTTTCGTCTGTTTACATAAGGAGTTATGTCCCTTTTTGCAACGTCATAAAATCAGGAATGTATACCCGAGCGCGCCATATTTTAAAAGACGATTTTTCTCGTTCTTATAATGGAAATTTCATTTTAAATCATATAATTATTTTATAATACGTAGATTAATTACACTCATGATCACTAATGAGGACAGATGTAGACTACAGACCCTAATGAGCAAAACACAATATTTGCCGGTGAACTGCACGTGATTTTTTTGTCTTACACTAGTGTAAGACAATATGAATCTAACACGGGTGGGTGTGCGAGACAAGGAAATCTCACACACCCAAGGGCAAGATTAAGGTTGTCTCTGACGAGGCTTTGCCGAGTCAGAGACTACCTAATCTTGCCCGAGGGTGTGTGAGATTTACCTTGTCTCGCACACATACCCGTGTTTGATTTGTTTTCTCACCCTGCCAACACGAACGGGCAGATGCTCATTTTGACGTTGGACATCATGTTTTGTACTACCAAGCATATACGCTGGATTTCTGTTGACACTAAATAATTCAAAACATAATACATTACACAATTTTTTACTTGGCCTACTGTGGCTTTTCATTTGTGTCTACTTATACACTGAAATCGTTGATCTGAAATTTGACCTTCCCCATTTTTGTTTACTTACGGGAGTTACGTCCCCTTTTATGACGTCATAAGATTCAAGCGGGATTTTTGAATGTTGAGTATAACGTTATTTTTAGAATTATCTGGTACATATAATAGGTGTCAAGAGTTAAAGACACAGTTTTATAAGTCGACGTTGTTGGAAAATTTGCTTATCTAAAAAGGAAAAACATAAAGAC
This sequence comes from Modiolus philippinarum, assembly GCA_002080025.1. Lineage (NCBI taxonomy): Eukaryota > Metazoa > Mollusca > Bivalvia > Mytilida > Modiolidae > Modiolus > Modiolus philippinarum. Next base: position 3,408 of record MJUU01064998.1, read on the forward strand.
AAGTGCATTATGAATGTCAAGCAGATACAAAAATCGCGGGAAAAAGGTCGTGTAAGTGTTCTCACCCAGGTGGTTGGGTGAGACGGAAAATGGGTTGGTGAGACGGAAAAATCTCACCCAGGCATTGGATACATAGAAAGCACTACAGGTAGGGTGAGAAAAGGAAATCTCACACTGCTAAAAATAGGAACTGCTCTGTCTCAAAAGTGAGAAAGAAATAACCAATAAATTATTTCAGCAAAAAGAACAAAATTGGCTCAAATTAAACTTTTTAACAAGACAAAATGCATAGTACATAATATAGCAACTTACAAATGTATCTAACAATTACGTACGAATTTCACTAAAGAATATCCAAATAATAATCCACTGCAGTCCACCAATAAATGTCCAGATGAATATTTCTCATAATCCTCAATAAATAATTAATAATAGATTCACAATAAAATGATGTCGATTTGCAATACAAAAGATGTGCGTAATAATAATGTATAAATGATTAAAGTAACTGCCTTTACCCTTTATTGCTACCTTATATTTATACGTACAATATTTCCAGAATGATCTTTAACAAGACACATCCGGAAAACCCTCCATTAACTGACAATCATCTGCCTAATATTATTATGCAAGTGAAAGATCCAATGTTCAACAAAATTCTAAGGTGAAATAACATTGACCATTGTTTATTGTTCACAAGTTACATAAGTAGGCCAAACAAATTACATAATATTAAGGCCTTACAAAATAAAACAATGAATACAATGCATTAAAGAATATTTACAATATTTAATTACCTATAACACCATTTCATTATATCGCCTGTGTAAGCCCTGTAGTTGGAAGATAGAATATAAGAAAAATATAAATTGCATTAAAATTTGTGTCTTTATATAACATATTAACAGTGAATGCTTTATCAGTGCAGCTAAAATCAAAATATTTTGTAGCAATTTTCGATGATTTGATATATGGACTAGAATATATAGACACTGATTGTTCAACGTGAGGAGTTGTTTATATTGTTTAAGCCAGGAATCTTTTGTTCCTCGGGATCAAAATATTTGCTGTCCCACCAACTCGTAAAATTCGGCACAACTGAGGGTCACAGATTATTACTTATTACGCGACGGTGTTTTAGCTATATCTGAACCTATTATAACGAATATATTGTTAGTCCAACGCTATATAAAATAATTCATACTAAATTTGATGTTTTGGACAACAATATTTAAAATGGAGAGTACTGAATGGCAACTTGCATATGACTGAGAAGATTATACGTTGTTCTTGATTTCTTTTTGATTGCATATAACCGAATTAGTAAACTAACCAGACAAGTTACAAATTAAGAAAATAAAATCATGTGTTAGTCGCCCAAAATCGACTGTCTAAGGCCTTTTTGACATTGTTATATTCAAAAATAAAAACAAACACGTCCAATAAACTGACAGTTCGGTTCAGAAGGATAAAAGCAAGTAAAAAAACTGATACTAGTGTCGTCTCAGTAAGCAATAATAAAATATAAACCTTTACATGATAATAATACAACAAAAAACATTTTAATAAAATGGAATCAAGAGATTCAGAAATACTCCCTCTGGCTCTGTAAGACATATTATTTATATAACATCAGTCAACAAGCTTCAAAGATAATGTAAAATGTACCGTATGACATATGGTAAATTACCCTTTAATGTGCAGCTATTACAAACGTTCTAAAATGGCTTCCTTTTTAATCTGCTGGTGAAGGCTAGTCTGATTATTATTGTTCTCACTTCATATTGTTGTGATGTAACACAAACATTATAGACAGTTAATCAGTACCCACACATCATTTCAAAGCACAACAAAAGCTAAAATAGCGTAAAGACAAGTACTAATATTGTAAAACATGAACGAAACTTTGTCTGAGGGCTATTAATTAAAGATGCTTTTAACCTTTTCACACAACAACTTAAAACATAGTTGTAAAATTACTACTGTTAATAGGCTCTGTCATAAAAGAGTTAAAATTGCAATGGGTAGTGCAAAACCAATTTAAAATTGAGAAGCCACTTCAAAGAATAACGACACATAAGTGTTGTTATACTTCAGAAGCTCTACACTTCATTGAAACCTCTTTATCATACTTGCCGATTCATGAGGCCAACAGAAAGGAGCACTCGATTTGACAACTTTGATATGATCAATATTTTTCTTTTGTTACATAGTTTCTCTGTTTTGTTCATTTTTATGGCAGTCGTCATATTTGCCGAGTCGTCTTATATCGGGGAGTTCTGTTAAAAGCAATTCTACGTATCCAATAATAAATCAAAATTGAATCTAGCGTTTTACCCTCGGGTGTACCAAATCGGTGGCATTTTGTCTCTACCGCAAAATTTTGACACTTGATGAAAACAAGATTCTTACATTGACATCCACTAAAGCTAACGACTGACAAAAATGAGATTAGCCTCCCTAAATATTACTTAATTAAACGATTCTAAATGTTTCCTCCTACGCCGTGCACTTAAATAAAATGCTTCAATAATATGCATTTATTTCATTTGAATGTTTTCGTCATCAGAGAAAAACGTATCTACTATTAAGCAAATTTTGCATGTTATCATGTTGAAAATGATTATGGTTTTTATCTGGACAGTTGTTCCTACTATTCGAAAACAAATTGACCATCCAACAATTATGTTATACCATTATTTCATCATATAAATGTATGATAGATATATGGAATATAGGACATTTTGTTTTTGATACGGACTTTATCACGGCCAGTATCAAGTGAGCCCGTTAGGGCGAGCTTGATGCGTTACGCCGTGATAAAGTCCGTATCAAAAACAAAATGTCCTATATTACTTTTATCGGTAATTCACAAAATGGTAAATAAAAGTCTATAAAAAATTGAAATAAGTTAAAATTTTTATTTTAACTTAGTTAATCTATTGTTTATTGCAATAATTTATATGCATTTTACGTTCAACGTATTACGCGTATGAACACGACAAATAGTACAAAACATGACGTCAGCATAGCAACAGGCACGTGACGCCTTCACAGTGACCCGATATTTTCGTGATAGTGTCCAGTTTGGTGATACTGAGAATATCAGTCTCTGTAGATCAAAGGAAATTTATACAAATTACCGATAAAAAGATTTACATCCTGACTGTTTATTTTTTTTCTTAACCCAAACAAAATCTGAGAATCTGATGACCGTCAACAAACGGCATCTGATTTTTGCATCTTAATTTGATTGCTTAAAATAACTTGCATTAATTTTCGTCAAGAATGCCAAAATAGCTGCTTTTGTTTACTGACGTAACCGAGGATGAAGTAGGGCATATTACTGAAAGTCGCAATTCTAAAACTGTAATATCGACTGATATGGTATTAAACCCTCAACACATTAAACATATAAAGGTGAAATATATTGTCTCTAACATTGTTTGCAGTTTATTACGTATATTTCTAACATCAAGATAGTTAAATTTTCACATTTTAAAGTTCGAGGTTTACCGAGAACTTTGAAATGTGAAAATTTAACTATCGAGATGTGAGAAATTATCGTAATAAACCGGACAACAATGTTAGAGATTGTTTCTCTAATTTTATTTGAAGTAAAGCAATCTCCAGTCTCAAATATGCCGCCATTTTGTTGCTATCATCGTTGCTACGTGTATCATTGCGCCATTCATTGAGAGCCATGTTGAGTGTAATATTTCTTATAAAAATATCATATTATCAATAAATTGAGTTATCTTAGTCATAAAAATGCAAAAACCATTTCGCTAGACAATGATGGAGGTGTTAATTTCATCAACATCCGGTTGCACTATTTATAGTACCTGACAGGAGACATTTACATGATTGACCAATCGCCAACTGAGATCAAATTTACATACATGTTGATTATCGTTTCGATATCTAATCTTTCATGAGGTGTTTAAATTTTCTAGAAATTAGAGAAAAAACTTCAGACAAAAACTGTTTTCGGACAAAGTAAATAACTGTTTTAAAGTCGTCTTAAAGGACTACCTCCGTTAATATAGGCATGATTCAATAATTTACAAGCTACATACTCGTTGTTCTGTAAATAAAACTTGGAAATATTCTTGGACATGAGTTTGGGTATTTTCCTCGATTAATATTTATATATTTTTGCTGTTTTTCTGATGATGTTATTGTATGTTCTAGGTGTGCTGTTCTTAAATGCAATGTTCTCTTATCGAATTGCAGGTGACAAAATTTGAAGCTTTTAGCATTGCTTGAGCTTGGGCATTCTTCAATTATTTTCTTTGAGAGGGGTAACCATTTTATGTAATCAACTCTTCGTTTAGCTTGTATGTTCCAAATACATATATGGTCTATTGCATCAATATTGGCCTCCAAATGACAGAAAATTATGCTTCATGGGGATTATATATGGTCCTTTAGTTAGCATTCAGTTTATATTGTGATATCCCCGCATTAGCAGACGGAAAATAGTGATCATGGTGTCCGTTCGTCCATTCGTCCGTCCGCCATTGGGGTACACATTTTGAGGCGACAACTCCTTCTAGACCACTTGCAGAAATTCAATGAAACTTTCACAGTATGTTCAGTGTTCAGTACATGTTACCATTGTGCACCATCTATCTAAAAATTTGACTTTATCTTTTTTTTGTGGGGGATATTTTAGTGAGCTTTACTCACCATTTTTCTAGTTTATATTTGGTAACCTTAAACCTGAAACCACAACAGCGAATAAGAGGATCATATATAATTGTTTTTTTAATTGATGTGTGAATTGAATTTCTGCCGGTATACATGTTCAGTCGTTGTTAATAGTTACATGAAATTCTTGTTTTTGTAGTACAACAACACGGAACAAGCATATAGACTGTTCATCATACTTGTAGGGCTAGCCTTGAGAAAAATACTTTCTGTATGAAATAGCAATATGACATCGAACTTTCCGTTTATTACTATGAAATTATTTAGATAGCATAACAATTAACACCTACGATGGCCGAAAATTAGAATCACATGCAACAATTCACAAGGGAATGGCACTAGTAAAACACATATGAAAGACGTTATATTGGTATACAAGTTTAAAATGTAAACTAAATCAATTAATGCAGAGAGAAAAGGCTGCTGTCGTGAGTAAAAGGAGAAATTAACTATCCACTTTTTGCACAATTTATTTTGAACTAACCACTTTTTGAACAATTTCACTAGCTAGAACTAAACACTTGTCGTACAATATATTTTGATCTAATCATTTTTTAGACAATTTCAATAGCTTGAAAATTTTTTTTAACTAACTTCTTGTTTAACAATTTAACTTGAACTAACCACCTTTTGAAAAATTTAATTTGAACTTACCTTTTGATGAACTATTCAACTTGAACTAACCACTTGTTGAACAATTTAACTTGAACTAACCTATTGTTTAACAATTTAACTTGAAACAACCACCTATTAAACAATTTACTTTGATTTAACACTTATGGAACAATTTAACTTGAACTAACCTCTTGTTGAACAAATAAATCCAAACTAACCTCTTGTTGAACAAATAAATCCAAACTAACTACTTGTTGAACATTTTAACTTCAAACAACTATTGGTTAACTATTTGTATCAAACCCGTTATGCTTTCTTTTAGTAAGAAAGAAAGTAAACTTGGCCTCTTATTTTAAACAAGAGATATGTTCAAATGAGCTTTTTTGTTTAATAAATTATCATTGAAAGGAAATGGAGTAAATGCACATGAGACAAAATCTCTACAAACACATATTAAAACCAAGTAATGGAAGTACGCTTTACTTCAAAAAACATTTAATTAGAAATTTGCATTTTTGAAGGTGCAAGATAATTACAAATTTCAGCAGATTATTTCACAGGTATCGAAAACAACGCTTTTGTGCAAAAGAAATATGTCGTATGTAAGAAGCTAAAAACAACTTTATACTTTATACACAGAGCATACAATTACTTAGTACTATTTTATCTTCATACTTATTTTAATAAATCGCCTCGGAATTATTTTATAGAAATTGTCAGAAAGTGTATAACTATGTCATTAAGGGTTGTTGGAGACGTGTAGCACTTTTCATTTACCTACCTGTAGACTGTGTTAGTATAAGAGCTAGAGATTACATAACTTCTTACAGATCATAATCTGAAAGCAGAAAAGATCGAGTAAATCCCAATTCCATTTATCATAATCTTTTGAGTATATTATTTCTTTTAATAGAAGTGTCTGTTAAGTTTGAAAACAGTAACATGAAATTTTAATCAAAAGTGGAATAAATTATTCCCGCCAATTTGAATCAAATTTGAAAATACAGAATACTGTTGCTGTAAAAATGCATCTTTACTTTATTTTGATTTTATTGATTAAACATGTAAAAGCCGGCAAATTTAATGAAAATCTGGGTGTAGGTCAAACGAAAGCAGAAAAGCGGAAATTTCTAGAATAAAAAAATTGAGAACTCGATAATTTAGATGAAACACAAATAAAAACAAAATGACAAGCACAACAAATAAAAACTATTCACAAAAATGAAAAATAATTCCAGAAGACTAAATTACAGCCATTGTGAACCCCTAAAAAATGAAGGTGTCATCATGGGCTCTAAAAGGTTAAGCATGATCAGTTCCATGAGCTGTCCCCGTCACACAGCAAGCGAAAACCTGTTCTGTTCTGTGTACTGAACTAGGTATATTCATAAATTTTATTAAATTTCCAGAACTTAAAATAAAAGAAACGACAGAAATCACTACATCTATCTTTTTTGGACTTGCATATCGAATTTGACGAAAATAGTCATCTAAGTACTGAAATTTACGACAAAAGAGACGATTAACATAGACTGTAACCTTCCAGCATCTCCTTGCGAGAGCTACACTGTCTCATTAGACATAGTTATCTCCGTGACCGCCTTAGTAATCAAGGCTTCAATAAATTCCGTCTCATACAAAGAATGTACGATCATTTAAAAAGTTCTTTAATAGACATCAGACCCTTGTGGAAAAATTTGAAATTCGATCCGAACTCCGGTGCAAGATTCTTTTACTTAGTACTGTGACGATCATTTCTTTTAACTGTCTACAACCTTTCAATAGCAATTGCTGTTGAGTTGCTACCGGACACTACTGCAATGGAAGGGGAGGTTTGGTGCGCCATAAAACCAGTTTAACCCACCATTTCTTTTAAAATAAATGTACAAAGTCAGGATTTTTGCGGTTGACAGGATTTTGTCGGTGTTCTCTGTGTTGTATTTATATCACATTTTTTTTTCTTTTGTTTTGTCTTTGTCGGTGATGTTTGTGATAACTGTTTGTAATGATATAAATATATGTCTTTCAAACTTCCACCTTCGTCTTGTCTCAGGGTAACATGTATTATGAATTTCAATTGGTTTTGTCTTGGGATTAGAGAATGACATCTACCAATCAGCCACCCAGCAGATCTTTCATAACCTCATATTGACATCTCAATTGCAGTTGAGTTGGTACCGGAAAATAACGCAATGGAAGGGAGTTTGACGCGCCATTAAACTGCTTTAATTCACCATTTATTTTGTACCAAGGCAGCACCATTGTTGTCGACAATTTTGCCGGTGGTTTCCACCTGATTTGTCTTGTCTCATTGACTTCGGCTCTTGACCACTCTGTTCGCTAATTTTGTTATTACCCTCTTTTGTCTTGGAAATTATACAGCTTTTGAAAATTAATGACAATGCAAAGTAGTTATATAAAGAGAAAAGGAGCCAAACAAGTTTTCGTGGATTTTTTCTATTTTTATATAAAGAAGTGGAGAACATACGATTTTACCTTGACCTCTAACTGCACAAGCGTCCCATATATGCTTATACAGCAGATATAAGGCATATAATTAATTATTTGTCGTTTATATCGTAAAATAATTGCTTAATTTGGATTAATTATGTTATTGTGAATCATTCTTATGTCCAAAATGAGGAAATAAAAACATGAATGAATGTATTTATTTATTTATAAATGAATGAACAGTTCATAATGTCTAATTAACAGAAATTATATAATAAAAACCTTATGACAAACAGTTACACAACAGAAATTGTTCAGAAATATGAATTGCAAATGTAACTGAACAAAGCATGTACTTTGAAGAAATGACTATTTTTTATGGCATACTGATTTCACAGATACAAGAGTCACGATTGATAAAAATCTGTGAATTCATTGTGTTTCCGAATAAATATTCGAATGTTGGGTGTGGATATAGAAAAATAGTGAAAATTTGGACATAGAGTATATCCTTCCCATCCGTCCGTCCATCTGTTTTCCGAATAACTAAATACCGAAGTTACTGTTAATTTATTTTTTTGCATATGCGCATTTCGACAACTTATGTCTCTTAAGTGCAGATAAAATCTAAACGTGTGAAAGACCATTAACTCAAAGATGAGCATAAACTGATAGAGAACAAATAACCAATATGATCTAAATGTACAGCCAAAATCAGCTAAGGACAGAGCTTTGCATGAATGAATTCCTTAAACTTTATTCGCAAAGTTTCTTATATATTGAAGGTATGCTCTATGCATTATAATTTTCTTTTCAATAGTCCAACTTATAATTCTCGACTTTTGTTATTTAAACCAATTAGATAGAATTTTATATGCATCACTCCTTAATCCTTCAAGTAGAATTCCGTTTGAAATGCATTTTTGTTTTATTTTATTTTATTTTTTTTTGGGGGGGGGACTAAACAATTCAATGGAATCTTATTGACAGAACCTTTCCTAAACCTAAGCATACACATTCTTAAAACGTCTTCACTAGTTTCATTATGCTTTTCAGAGGTAATGCACATCATGTATTTTTCTTTTAATTATTCTTCCTATTTTTAGTTCGGATTCTGCCAGGTCTGGTGAATACAAATATCTAGATAATGCTTTCTGAAACAAATGCAGGAGCTTTATATATTAGTACGTACTTAACACTGTTTAGACTTTCCATTTTCTCTGATTGACATTTTATGATAACTGCGGATATATAGTTTTATGTGGGGGAATTGAGTAGGTACGTGCAATTTCCCGGAACTATGACGTCAAGAACAATTAAGCACATATTGAGTCGTCAAAAAATTAGGTTGCTATTACACCGCCAAAAAATAATAGCTCCGCGAGCAAACTTTTTTAACTCCTTCTGCCACAGAGGTGCTATAATCATCGATTTTCAAAGAATGATTCCATTTATCTGATTGGGTCTTTGCTGAAATCAACCACAGTTGGATTTTCCTCTCTCTTCTGTGCGATTTCAAAGGATTTTTTTACTTATATTCTATAGCTTTGTGAAGATGTGCATCTCTAGACAGCTTAAACCAAACATATAAAAAATCCACGTGACTTCACAAGAAGTATTATTCATTTAAAAACGAAATAATTTTGATATAAAAACGATGTGTAATTAGTCCTCAGTTACAAGCCTTGTCTATCAATTAGTATGTCTTTTTCCCCTTTAACTGTATTTGAATTAAAACCATCTGCTGTGGTGAGTAACTTGTGTTTGTACCATTAATCAGAAGTTGTTCTGTGTTGTTAACAAAGTGTAAGAGAGTAATCCATTATGGCTTTGTACTGTTGCAAGTTATAAATCTAACACGTTTTCCCTTATTAGTGTCCGTTATTCATTCATTGCTTGAAATATTGATTTATGTGCTTTGGTCATCAGCTATATGGGCGAACACGTTTTCTTATATTATATGTGCTGCAAATTGTAAAACTAATTCCGAGGGATTACAATTACGGTAGGTACTGCAGGCATATGTACACTATCTCCCTTAATTGTAATCGGTTACAATTAAGAGAGGTCCTGCAACCGTAAANGTAACCGGGATTACATTAAAGGGTGGTCCTTAACCTTAAGTGTAATCGGATTACATTTAAGGTAAGGATTACACTTAAGGACTCAACAGAGCACTTCTTTTTTCAATAAATCCAATATTTCCAAATATACAAATTTGGTATGATCTGCACTGAAGAGACATAAATTGTTGAAATGGCCATTTGCAGAAACTGAATTTACAATAACTTACGAAGTTACCGAATCGGTATTTTGTTGTCTGAAGTAGTGCAAAAGACAATACTGGCGGAAAAAAGGTTTTTGTATTGGCAAAAAGTAGAACAATTTTAAGTACGTTGACTCAAATTGTTTTGCAGTGAGCCAATGTTGTATTCCAAGATTGTTATGAAATTATAAATTTCAAGACAGGATTATTAAAAATGTGATTTTGAAAAATATGTCTACGAAAAAAATCAGTGCTGATCAAATCAAAGCATTTGGAAATTCATAAACTAAAATATGTGTAAAAGCTGTTAGGGATCAAATTACCAAAAGGATCTAAAAAGGAAAGCAAAATCATACATATCATAATTTGAACCAAATAGATTTAGCCAAACACATTATGATTTGTACAAAAACTGTTATAATTTTTATTCGCATGTTTATAATACTATAGGGAAACGGGATAGAGAAAGGGGAGGTTTGGGGTACCTATAAACCGGTTTAACCCTACCACTGGCTTTTGCTAGTGCCGGTACCAAGTCCGGCTATCCCGAGTTCCTATCGTTATTTATGTTTGTTTCTTGTTTTCATTATTGTTTTTTTCTGGTGCAGTTTGCTTGTAAATTGTGGCATGTGATTGTAGTTCCTGGCCATTGTAGGTGTTAACTGTTTTCCTGTTTTTGTAATTTTACCTACAATTTGTCCAATATTACTACATTAGAAAGGAACCAACAGGATGTGCTTATATTTTTGTATTTTGAATTTCAACCAATACCCCATATAACATGTATACATCCAATAAACTGAAAACAAATCCCTGTTTGTTTATGTTTTTATTATATGGTGGCACATGTGAACGATCCATGGATTACATAACAGATTTTCTTTCTGCGTTTACACTTTGAGATGTTGCAAACCTTATTATATTTGCAAATATCTTCGACTCTTTCGGAGTGCTCTCATAAGAGAAACTTGATATTCTAGTATTGACCCAGTTCAAAGTTTTCAGGCATAAACCATGAGATCCTGTTAATAGACCACACCTTGTACCTATGTGAAATCCGTATTCACATATTTCTATGACAATGCCCTTAAATTCCTTTCATTAGCAGAGGCTCTGTCAACAATTGCTGTTGACGTTGGCAGACTCTGGAACTTGAAACTCAAACGATACATACAAAAAACACGTTATCTCTAGACAGTAAATGTGGGTGATAAACTGACGAAAAACATATCACAAAAGTTTTTGAGACAATGTCATTATTTCCAGTCCTGGAATGTCGAAGGTTATTTGTCTTGTAAATGTGTGAAAAGGTTTGCAACAGTACAAAAGTCAGATCTGTTAGACACTCACATGTGCTAACAAAAATTGTGATTTTGATGGGTAGTTGAACTCGGCCATTTTATCGAAATGTGTGTTCTGGACCTGTTGTTCCGGATAACTCCTCCCATAATATTAATGTTACATTTATTTTACTTTCCACAGTGATTAGGCATGGATAAAAGATGTGCATATTGTCATATTAAAGATTTTGGCCAAAATTTGTGATTTTGAGGGGAAGTTGAACTTTTATCAAAATGTGTGTTCTGGAACTGCTTTCGGACAACACCTCCCATAGTATTTAAGTCACAGCTATACCAAGTGCTTAGAAATTGGATATCCATGTGCTTTATCCAACTGCAGGGGCATCATATGTCTCTTACAGACACAAACAGAGTAGCTAGATTTTATCCAAAACTGGAATATAAACACATTTGGAAAAACTTGGATGATGGCAGCGTGGGCATTTAGTCTCTCTAGTTTGTATGTTTATTGTACATGTTTATTATTGTAGGGAAACGGGACAGAGAGAGAGGGAGGTTTTATGTACCCATAAACCGATTTAACCCTACCGCTGGCTTTGCTGATGCCAGTACCAAGTCCAGATATCCCGAGTTCCTATCGTGACTTACGTTTTTGTCTCTTGTCTTTTATTTGCTTTTTTCTCTGGTGCAGTTCGCTTGTGATTTGTGTCATGTGATTGTAGTTTTCGGCCATTGTAGTTGTTACCTGTTATCTTTTGTTTGTAATGGTAAAAGAAAGTAGTGGAACATTTTTTGTATTTTGTATGTTTTGTTTTTATTTTAGGGTTTTTTTTTTGTTCTTTTTAATGTTGTTTTTTTTTTGTTTTTTTTTATTTTTTTGTTTTTTTTTTGTTTTTGTTTTTTTTGTTGTTTTTCTGTTGTTTTTTTTTTCTTCTTCTTCTTATTTTTGTTTTATGTTTTGTTCTTGTTTTTGTTCTTTCTTTTTTTATGTTTTGTTTTGTTTTTTGTTTTGTTTTTTTTGTGTGTGTGTTCTCCATCTTTAATTCACCGCGAGGCCTTCAACACTAAGTCGGTATTTCTGTTCTTAATGCCTTTGCTTGTCTCTTATCTACAGTACCGTAAACTGATTGGCTTTGCCAGCAAGATTTTGTCTTTGAGCAGTGTTAAAAATATGGTGCTCTGTTTTTAAACATTGCAAAAAAGTCTTTATGGCAGTGTGCATTTTTATATTTATGAAAAGTTGTACAGCATATTATTTTTGTGTTTATTTTTTAAATACTCGTGGATAACAAAAACCAATGCTATTGTAAATTTAGTTTCTGACAGAAAAGAAAAGTTATCGAAATGACAACTTTTGTCTCCTCCGTGCAGATCAAATAAAATAAATGGATAGAGTCTTAAAGTCCAAAAACATATTTTAAAAAAGGGTTCAGAAAAATAAAGATTAACTCCTTAATGCAAAGCCTGCTGGTACCTTCTGGCCCTTTTATGTTATTTGTTTTATACCAACGTCGTTTAATGCACTTTCATTTTCCCATAAACAATAAAAGGATATGTCCATAAGGATTTTACCCTACCGCTGGCTTTTGCTAGTGCCGGTACCAAGTCTGGCTATCCCGGGTTCCTATCGTTATTTACGTTTTTCTCTTGCCTTTCATTTGTGCTTTTCTAGTGCAGTGCGCTTCTTATTGCAATTTTCAAAAAATTGTAGGTGTTTACTGTTGTGTTTTGTATGTAATACATATTTCTAACTTTGATGGAATGAATTATGGCATACTTTCTTATATATACTATGTACAAATTATGATTTTGTATAAGTTAAAATATGTGTACGATAAAATCATACAATAGTAATTAAATATAATTTGAACAATATTATTAGATCAGAAAAGAAACAAATTTTGTCTATACTTTTACATTTGAAATTTGAATTTAAACCAATTCCATTTAGCATATTTACAATTAGTAGTAAACTGAAGGAAAACATTGTTGTTAGCACGTGAGAATTAAATTGAAGCAAAGACTTACGCTTTGTGTTGTTGCAACCATTTTTACATTTACATGGCAAAAACCCTTGAATATTCATGGACCAGTATTGGCTCTGGCATATTTAGAATAATAACATAGTCTCCAACTTACAACTCGGTGACCTTTTTGTATTTTATATTTTTATTTATTTTTTTTTTTTTTTGGTCAATGCATCAGCAAGCAATTGCTGTCCAGAGATAGCACTTTTCTTGCATATGAAAAAGAAAGGGAATGGGGTAAATATCAAGGAGACAACATCCCATATCCAGGTTAAAACGACCCAAACCAAAGCATCTAGGGGTCACCATACGGTCTTCAACACAGTGAGGAACCTCACACCATATAGCAAGCCCTAAATGGCCCCCAAAAAGTAAAAAAAATGAATAAATCGATGGAAACAAACCACATCATATAACCCAAATATCAAGAAACTAAAATTTTATAAGAAGACAAGGACAAGCCAATTACCAACATGCATATATATTCCCTATACGTTCAACCTACACCAACAGCAATGGTGACAGAGACCCTACTGGTACTAGGAATATTACGGGCATTGTCATAGAAGTAGGTGAATTCGGTAATCGACAAGATAAATATGATGCTGCTCTGCTGACATGATTTCATTTTAAAGCAGTTAATGACTCAAAACATTTCAACTGAATCAGTATAAGAAAATCGAGTTTCTCTTCCAAGTAGGCCATCCTAAAAACATCGAAGGTTATTTGTCAATGTTATCTGCTGATGCAAAAAAATTTGCAGCATGTCAAATGTAAATGTAGAAGTGTAGAAGTTCAAGAAAAAAACAGTGATTTCCCATTTATTGATTGTAAATATACGTTAAATCAAATTGTAAATGTTTCTTTGTAAGCATGCACACCATGTTGTTCCTTTTCTACATTTAGTAATATTGTACAAAATATGAGAAAATATAATGAAAATTGTTGTACCAATTAAAATGTGGCGGGCCATATTTTGTATAAATCATAATTTAATTATAACTTGTAAGATTGTAATTTGTATAAATTATTTTTTGTGCACAACTTTTATATTGAAAGCAGAAGTGTACACAAAGGAACTGTTCAAATATCATGCATTTAACTACTTGAAGTATAAAAATATAAGGCTCTAAAGACAATCTTGAACAGTTAGGTTAAAGTAAAGAGCATTATATACTTTGAAAAAATTCATAGAAGGGGTCTTGTAACTAAACAGGAAATAAAGAAAATGTGTCCATGGGACACGGATGCCCTGGCAATACAGATATTTCGTCAAATAGGAAGTAGATGAGTGACGGACTTGAAAACGGGAGACACGGTACAACTCATCATACCAAAGCTTCAGACCAAATATCAAATCATACACAAGCTGAGAAATCTTACACGAATATTTCGGGCGTACGTACGGACGTAAGGACGTACGTACCTACGTACGGACAAGGGTAAAACTTAATGCCTAACGGCGGGGGCATAAAAAAGTTTTTGAATTCGATGTCATGACAAGAAATATAACATTCAACAAGAAATCAACTGGACGGGTTGTCCAAATTTCCAGAAGGTCAGATCAGTCAGGTAAAAAAAAGGGTTTAACATTGAGACCTCTACCTTTTGCGATTGAAAATGATTCGATACTAAATAGAAAAAGAAGGGAAACGGGAATGTGTCAAAGAGACAACGACCCAAAGGGGAGTAATAACAACTCAAAGCCACCATAAGATCTTCACTGAACGGTGGGGAAACCCCACACCCAACGGAAACTGATGTAATAGTGTTTTTAGTTATGAAAAGATTCCGTTCATTAAAATCGCAAACGTTATTACATATACTCGAGCAAATCGAACAAGTTGAAACATATGATAGCGCTAATGGAACATCGCCATCCAGAAATAATTAACTATGGGAAAAGAAAAATCGTCCCTTTTATCATACATTTTAGTATCTAATATCAAAAGTGATGTCTAAGAACGGAGAATGATGATTATTAGAATTGGCTTTATTCAAAGTAAGTTCTTTTGGGTAGATGACCTTATAATACGTATTGAAGTCGTCATTATTTAAAGTTAAAATATCATCCAAATATCGGAAAGCGTTGTTTAACTTTTCAATTGAATGCTGTTTAGATGGGCCTTTGCTGATGTTGGTCATAAACTGAGATTCGTAGCGGTACAAAAAGAGGTCTGCTATAAGTCGCGCACAACTGGTAAAGTCTGTCTTTACCTACGTGTAGTTTAATCAAACTGACTTTCGTATCTCTTGACTAATATTATTTGTAGGAGAATCGAAATGGTTACCGACTGGCGATTGGATAATTCTTACTCTTACGAATACAGGGAATATTTGTTATAAAAGAAACAGTTTATAATTCTTGCGCCTGCCCACATACTATAGCATAAACCACATTTTAAGTTATGCACACATTGCCTTTGTCTTTATATAATGAAAGTGTTGGCAAGACCCGATCGGGTTTCGTTTAGCATAAGAAACACACCAGGCTCTTTTACATCACTAAGTTTTGTGTCCCTGTCATCAGCGGGGTCTTGTGTTACTGTTGACTAAACGGAAAGATTAGCATCGGCGATCAAACATCGGGTATCAAACTGCTTTTGAAAAAGATTTTTTTACGGATTTGTTTAACTGGTAAGACTTGGGTATTGTTAAGATTACGTTGAAGGCTTCTTTTATGAACAAACATTATACTTTTTTTTCACCTTGAGAGCTGTTTCGCAACACTCATTTTGTTCTGGTAGAAATTAACATTGGATATTCGATTTGTAAAATTATATCCTTGATTTATAACTTAATGGCCAGATAAAGACCTCCTGATATCAATCTCTAATCGTGTCATCAATTAATAAAAACTGAAATTTTGAATATAATTTTCAGGATGATAATAAATGTCAGTCCACGTTCGGTTTTTGACACGTTAAGTTTTTGCCCTTGTTTACTTTTTTGTTCAGACCCCTTGCATTGAAAAAAGTAACAAGTAATGTCACTTCGTTTAATGTATACCAGTAAATTTATACAAATCATTCGTATAAGATATAGATGATAATTTCTCATTCACTTTTGATGATATCTCATTTTGAACGTCTAGATATTGAATAAAAATTGAAGTATCTTTAAATTTATCAGTTTTATCTGATAACTTTTCGTCATTTAAAATATTGAGGTTACAAAAAGGCGTTGAAGTGAACGCTAGGTTGGCTTTATCTAGTAAAAATCTTACACTCCTGAAAGACAAGGCTACACATACGTATGCCTGCGGATTTGATTTATATCTGTTCCGGTGCACCTCCAGGTTTTAGACATGACCTTTTGAAACAATGCTGAAACTATCGAAGTAGAATATAAACTCACAAATTACAAATATGCTTAAATATCAATGTGAAATATCATTAAAGATAGGAACCCTTGCATTGGCGGATTCAGAAGGGGTGATTCCGGGGGTTGGACCCCCCTTTTTCTGGACAATTATGTATTTTTTTAGTGAATATTGAATAAATATCCCAAAAATTTTAGCGCCTCGCTCCGCTAGGCGCTATCTCCTTTCATTTCAATCGGAACCCCCCTTTTCTAATTACTTGGATCCGCGCCTGCCTTGTATGGTCCAGTGGTAGCGGAGTCGAGACTTATCAGGCCTGGCTTTGTCATGTGCCATTTGTTCCTTCATAGTATATTTGTTCCAAAAGGATAACGGTATATTTGTTCCAAAAGGATAACGGTATATTTGTTCCAAAAGGATAAAGTATTATAGAATATTATAGTATTTGTTCCTAACGAAAAAATGTTATGTAACATTTGTTTCAAATTCCAAATGGAAGAAATATTATGACGATGTTTATAATATTTGTTCCGAAGGAACTTCTGTTATGCAAACATACATGTACGTTGACAGATTACGGGGTTGGTGTGAAGGGCGTGCGCCCCGCAACTGATAAAGATAAACGGGGACACACAAAGGACAAGGTGTGATAAGGGGTTGATTTGGCCCAAGATTCCAGTGAATTTTTAAGTTGCACCTCAATATTTTCTTTCATGTTCGTTTAAAAGCTTAGACCCCATTTACAGAAAAAATACAAAAGTTAGAATCAATGACGTCACAATTGGCATAGTTCTGACGTCATGAAAAGGCTACTTTTGAGCATTTTCATAGAAAGATACCGAATTTGGCAGATTACCGAACAGCTTTCCTAACCAGAAACATCAAGCACATTCAAGAACCAATTAGATAATTTACCAACTTATTGGTACAAATGAATTGAACCTCTCATACAAATATTTTTGTGGTTATTGCATGTGCTCTATATTTCCTTTACAGAAAAAGTAGTCAAAATTGGTCAAATTTGTCATTTTTCTACAAAATCTTCAATTTGTCCCTTCTTCTACACTCAAAAACTCATTAATCATACATTAATATTTCAGAAATGTTATTGTTTACCGAAAAGCTATACCCATAGAACATTTCAATGAGAAAATTCAGTGAATTCAACCCAATCTATTTTCAGGCCAAATAAGGCATTTACCGCCCTTACTCCTTTTATTTCATATTTAAAAAATAAAATAATTAGTTTTAAACAAAGAAAAATTAAAAAAATTCTAAAACAGAAACAGAAAACATAGTTAAAGACATACTAAGGGTATGAGCTGAAGGCCTCATGGTGACTTCAAGATGAAGAACAACAATAAAAGCGTTGTTCCTTTGCTTTGTTCTAGCATGTATTTGTAGAGACTTTGTCTCATGAGCATTCACTCCATATCTCTTTATTGTTTATTATAGTTTTATACCATTATGTCTATTTAATACAGAGAACAAAATTTTTACAAGTGATTTACGGAAAGCGTAATATCGAGTGGTTTGAATATGTAAAAGAACTTCCAACCGTGAGTTGAAAAGAAATAGTGGATAAATAAAATTAAAAAAGCAAAAATATTGTTTTAAGGATGTATTCTGGTCAGGTCTCAGTCTCGTTGAAATCTGGTTTTGAAATAACTTTAAAATTATTTATAACTTATGTACAATAATAATGAATTAACAACATATATGTTTATCTTAAAATTGTGTGAAAAAATTATTCATTTCTATGAAGTAGTTTCAGATTAATATCAAACTGAAGATTTATACCCAAATTGGCTGTTGGATTCGTGTCCAATTTTCCCAAAATAGGGTGTGGGTTAAAAAAAACACATTTTATGCACTTAGAATTTATTTTTGCTTTTTAAAAATAGTCTAATATATTTTTGCAATAAAAAATCCAGAAACAAATGAAGTTTACTCTTTTTACTGTTTAAAAAAATAGAAAACATATATTTTAGGGAAATATGGAAATGCTGAAATTACCCCTAAAAGCATGAAAATGGGACAAAATTTTCTTACATCAACACCAACATATGATTTTTGGGGCTGAATTAGTTCATTCTTTCTACAAAAATGTATTTACAATTTTTCAGAAAGTATGTGAAAAAGTTTAATACTCTAAGCTAGATTTTTTACATGAAAATAGTAAAAAAATTGACAAAAATGTCTTATAAAAATAAGCAAAAGTGCTAAGACTGGTCACTTTCAAGCATCTGTAGCAAACAATTTGCACAGCAATCTATGTATTTTTCTTTATATATTGAATTTATACGGTAGGAACATTACAAAAATCAAGGTTTGAGAAAAGTTAAATACTTGAAAATGTTTGGCTCCTCACCAGAGTACATCCTTTTAAAAGGGGGTAGACCTGGTTAAGCCCGTTTAATTTTTTTAAAATATTTTCAGTATTAAAACTAAACATGTTCATGTCGACTTTCAGCAATTTTCGACAATTTTACCGTCCCGTTTTCTGTCTAGTGGTCATCAAAGATACCCTGTTTCATCATATTATTTGGTCCGTCCTGGACTTGATTCTGGTGTATAAAATAAGCTGTAATTAAATTTGTACTTGAAATAAAAATTATTTCAAATGTTAAATGCTGTAAAATAAACATGTGTGAAAGTAAGCATGAATAATGATAGTAAATTTTAATAGTTTCAACTGCAATACAGGACGGGGTTGCACAAAGCTCAATTAAAAGTTAATAGTCTATTAAATTAGTAAGAAATGTTAAAGCTTAATAGACCATTAAATATTTAATAGTCTATTAACTTTTGTGCAACCGAGTCCTGATCAGTATTGGCTGAAAATTATACTCTATTTTGTTCAGTATTAAACGTTTCTTACAAAAAACTGAGTCGTTTAATTTTCACCAAAAACTGAGAATAGAAAGAAAACTAGTATATGTAAAATATATTAAAATTTTAGAAAAATCTACAGTTCCATTTTGTCTCAGTTTAGAATTAAGTGTGTAAAAATTAGTAAAATTGCTGAATCTTTGCTTGAAATTACCTCCCTTGTCAGAAATCTGACTTTTTAATATTTTCATTACTTTAAAATATCATTGCAAAACAAGTAGAGTTAATATATTCTTTATAAATAGCTGGGTGTAGGGTATTTGTTTTTTTTAATGACAAAATAAATATCTATTTGCTGTGTGAAAAAATATTACAATTTCAAAATTTTGCTCATACCTATGGCATTGATTCTTTTTATTTATTTAAGTACTAGAAAAGTGAAAAACGGAGTTATCTCCTCATATCCCAGGTCTATTAATTAAATAATAAAACGAAAAATATCAAACATACAAAAAAGATTACAAAAGAGATGAAACAAACTATGAAATAAAAGAGGTAAAATTAAAATCATACACACAAAAAAATTCAGCTCAGATCAAAATTCCAAAAATAAACCTTACCGATGAAGTATTGAATGCATTTTTGTTACTAAATCAAGTTCCGTAGAGAAAAATAGTATCGATAACAAAATAACCTAGGGCTCTTACCCGGTTGGTATTGTAACTTTAGAGTCGTAGCTTTGTACTGTTGTGTTTACTCGTCCCTACTAAAGATCAGTCTCTCTGGTTTTATCAAAAACAGTTTTACATCAGATTTTAGAATAGACATCAATGAATTAAGAACCAATGACTTTTGACCCTTCAATTACACATTACATTTTTGTTCAAATTGCAGATCCTTCGTCCATTACATATTACATTTTTGTTCAAATTACAGATCCTTCGAAACATTAAAAAATTCAAGTGATAAAACTCTCACATGGTACTAAAAATGTTCTGAGACCCAAACATCTCTTACGATATCAAATTTTGTCCTAAATGGAGATTAAAGGAGTCTGGTCTGTATCCTTCTACGATGCTGGACAATGCCTTTCAGAAAAAAGGGAAAAAAATCTAACTAACTAACAAACGCAAGGAAGGGTTGGAACGACCTTTCAAATGCATTTCAGTATACAAAAATATGCTTTTTATACATCAGGATGGCTTTAACTCCTAGACAAACCGCTGTAAGAAACAGATGACACCATTTTATCAAGCCGATTCTATTTGGAACCTTATAATATCTAATTTTTGTAAATTTTGTTAAACCTAAGGAGTATCTCCCTCATGCAAAGCTCTGTCCTTAGCTGATTTTGGCTTTCTATTTAGATCATATTTGGTAATCTGTTCTCTATCAGTTTTTAAACATCTTTGACTTAATGGTCTTCCAAACGTTTAGATTTTATCTGCACTGAAGAGACATAAGTTGTCGAAATGCGCATATGCAGAATCAAAATTCACAGTAACTTCGGTATTTAGTTATTCAATGCAACAACGCAGAAAAACATACCAAGTGGTCAATATATCCATGTTAGAGCAGGCACAGAAATAAGTTTACTCTTGTCACTAACAGATTAAGTATAGAAATAAACTGGACAGCCATTACAATCAAAATTGAAATAAGAAATTGAGACTTGAATTTATTTCATTTGATATAGAAAGTTCGGTATGTATTTCGTTGCATATATAGAAGAATGTTGCATTTTATTTATTTATTTATTTATTTATTTATTGTATCTTACTGAGCCCATGCACATAGTAATATCGCCAAATTCTTATTTCAGGTTCATCAACATTAATTGTTGCACGACATCACTTCTTTTGAAAATTTTTATTTAACTATGTTTTCCTGTGGGATGTCTGATATCCAAAGGCAAAATAATTGAAAAATAAATCTCTTTTGGACCTAGAGAACGTACTGGCGCCTTTTTGCTGACTAAAGAAACATTCAAAATAACAAATTGCTACTTCATTTTCATGTCAGCTACACGATTTCACACCAACGCTAAAGCAGGAAAGTGTCATCTGTCATACCACGTTACCTGCTAGTATATATCTCACCATACAGTCTATAGTCATATCATATCATAATAAATATCTTTTATACCTACGGTAAAACAAATCCTTGAGGTAGGAAAGTTCAATTCATGGCTGATTTTGTCGTAAGATTGGAGTAGAATTAATTCTATCATATTAAGATTTGATCAATAGATAACACTATATGATACTGTTTTTATTAATTGGTCCCCAGCCGTCGTCTTACTGCCACAAGACGGAAACCCAAGGTGAAAATGTAACCTTGTGTTTAACACAAAGATTCGATATATTTCGCACGGTCGTCTGCTCTGAGTTGGTATAAGACGTCATGGAACTATATCAATATATTTTTATTTGAACCTCTAAATAAATTGTCCAAAGATGTGTCGTTTAATGTACTTTTTCCTGCATGGTGTTGTAATTTTGTTCATATGTGTAAAATTGTGTTATGAAATGAATGGGCTCTTTATACATCCTTTGAGATTGTCGAACAACATGGTTTCACAGGTATGGTTGAACAACATTGTTCCTCAGGTTTGGTCGAATTGCAGAAAGACTCTAGAAAACATGTTCTCATTTTTTTAACATTGAATGTATAAAAATCGTTGTTGTTGGTACAAACAGAACTAAGAGCTTACAAATTTTTTCCACTAACCTTTCAGTTTTTCAATTGGTTTTATTTTTACGTCCAGTGATCCATATGATATCTATATAAGGACGAAAACATATTTATTAATTCAAATAATTAAGAAAGAAATACGGGTGGATGGGCCAATCGGGTTTGATTACCACTGGAAGACGGGACTGGAAATTTATCTTTTTTTACCGCCTTAAGAGACTAAAATTGAAAACCATTGAAATATTCATTACTAGTACCGTATATCTACATTGAACCCGATATATCCTCTGTGACCATTTACAACCCCTTTCTTTAATATCCAATACCTACACTTAAACACTTTTACAATACCTCTTAAATGCCGACGTGCTACACGGCCAAAAGACAAATGGTTAAAAAAATCGCGTCCTTTTACCTACTTTTATCTAATTTATTTATTAATTTATACTTATTTTATTTTTTATTCAACACTATATTCACCCACCAATCCTTTATATGCACCAACCTATAGAAAGGAATGTTCTAAAATTAATTGTAAAATATTAATTTTCATGCTAGTAAACAAAAACCACAGCGGATAGTTGCAAAAATTCAAAACTGCAAAACGCACGGCAACACGGATGCAGAATTTAAAATTAGGGATAAAAACAGTCAAACAAAGTAAAACCAAGAAATACCACCCATTGACGACTTTCATCAAATGGACAGAAATGCAGAAAGTAAAATTTTGTTATGAAATATTTCAGTCTTAATTCATACCTTTAAAAATGACAGAACCAGAAACAACAAAATTTCAAGAACTTGACTTATTTGCCACCAATTTGTATTGACAAGGACTAGGAATTTTATGTATTACAGAAATCTAGTGTTTTGACAAACAACATGAACAGCCTAAACATGTTTATCAGTACAAAAAAATTAAGGAAAAAGTACAAGTGGAAGGGCCAACCTGCTTGAGTTCTGATTGTTACTGGAAAAGGGGTGAAATTGGTAGGGACAGGAAAGTTAAAATTCTACCCGCCTAAAGTATCATTAGTATCCAATATCTACATTGCATTCTTAGTAATTTGTCCTGTATATGACTTTTTGTAGCCCATTTCTCTAATATCCGATATCTATTCATGTACATTTACTCCATATCCCTTCATTACTTATTGACAATTTTTAACCAACACACCTATGCTATACGATCAAAATGTGAAAATAATTACATTTATCAGTAATTTGTAAGAGTTTTCTTTGATCTCTAGGGCAAATATTTTCAGTATTAGCTCCTGTTCAAATACGAAAAAAATAATGGAAAATGTATCTTTGGTCACGCCTACTTAGTCAATCAGCGCTACGATGTAAACAAAGAAATATACATCTACAAAGACTGTAAAAATCGTACAAATTCTTTTACTTATCAATAGTGAATTTCCCGATTTCTTTAAAATTGATTTCCATTTTTCATTTGCTCTATTATTTAGTTAATTACTGATAAAAAGAATAATAGAAGTTTTTGTTTCTGATAATTCAAATATTGTCTCCAATAATAGACTCGACCATAAATGGGTTCGTCCATTATTGTCGACAATATTTTTCGTATCAAAAACAAAACTTCCATTATTCTGTATATCTTTGACCTACTTTTGATGTTTTTTTGTTTTTTTTTATCATTTTCTCTAATAAGATATTCATTACCTGCAATAAACAAAGGATAGACAATCCCTCTTATCATATACCTAAATGATTTTTTTTTAAATAACAAAATACCAAAATACCGAAAGTATTGTAAAGGAGTAGGTTCGGTATGGCCTGTTTTTGGCCCAAAAGTTAACAACACATCAGTGGAGATGTGGCACTCTTTTTACAATGTTTAATGTCACATTCAGTTGATTCAATCGATTTTTGGTGAAAATATATCCTTAACATGATGTTGCAGTGGCTCAAACTAAGTCTGAAAACAGAACTGCAAACAAATTTGTCAAATATTGCATTATTTTACCCAGCTTTAGGCTCTGATAGTAGTGGCCACATGCGTGTTCAACCAAATCTTTTAAGTATGTTATGTATACTTGTTAGTTACATCATATACGCAATTATTGTGAATGACCATGAAAGTGGCTATTAATAATTTTAACAAAAAATGTACAAAATTCCATCAAAATTCCCAATTTTTTGGGGCCAAAAACGGGTCATACTGAACCTTCTCCTTTGTATTGTAAATTTCGACAACTTATGTTTCCTCAGTTTCGATGAAATCAAAGACCATAAACCGAAATATTTGTCAAAGCTGATAGACAACAAATTACCATTGTGATGTAAATGAAAGAGGACAAAGTACCAACAGAGACAAAATAAAAAGCCAAAATCAATTAGGACAGAGCTAAAACTATTTTTTTATCCAACACTACATATTAACCCACCAATTGTTTATAAGCACCTACCTATGGAAAGAAAGGTTCTTCTATAATGAATTATGTAATATGTATTTTTATGCTATTTCATACACCAGTAAATGAATACCAAATCACATTTCGATGCAGAATTTACAAAATCAAAACTTCAAAACGCATAAGGCAAAACTGAGGCAAAATTTAAAAATAGGGATAAAAGCAGTAAAATAAAGTATAAACAAAGACTACCAGCGACGACTTTAAATGCATGAAATAGATAGTAGAAAAAATGAAGGGAAACGGGGAATGTGTCAAAGAAACAACGACCCAAAGGGGAGTAATAACAACTCAAAGCCACCATAAGATCTTCAATGAACGGTGCGGAAACCCCACACTCAACGGCAGGTCGGAGTCGCCCCTTTTTTTAACTATCCCACTTTATTAATGATTGAAGTAGAAGACAACTTAGACCTCGGACTGTTTGTAATCCTCATAAAATGAATAAAACATTTCATTTAAAACAAAAATTCAAGAACTTAGATTGGGATTTTCCATTGAGGAGGACTGGGAATTTTATAAACAATGAAATGAAATGCCTCTACCAAGTCAGGACCATTGTGGTCGACATTTTTTCCGGTGGTTTCCAGCTGATTTGTCTTTTTGTCTCATGGAATTTTTGACAACTATGTTCGGTAACTTTGTTATTACCCCTATGATATGGAGTAAATGCAGATAAGATAACGTCTCAATGGATAAATGGTAAAACAAGGAGTGGAACAACGTTTTTATTGTTGTTCTTCATTTTGGAGTCAACATGAGGCCTTCAACAATGAGCTTTGCATATACCTCATAGGGACTTATGATAAGTCTAGGATGTTGAAAGCAAGTAATCAGCTGAAATTCATCATTTTTGTCATTTTTGTAATTTTGTAATTTTTGTAATTACTAGCATAGCTCTCGTAATAATTGCTCTCCATTCCTATACGTACGTTGGGCAAATATTCACCCATACATAATATAATTGTTAACAATCAAAACCGATTTGTAATGAAAACAAATTGGGTGTTGCAAAACAACTCTCAATGTAAAAGTAAAAATGTAATGAAATGTGCGTGTGACCTGTTCAAAAAGTCTTAAAAAGTTCACAGCAAAATAAATTTAAGTAATTAAGCTTTTTCCATGTGAAGTATTTCTTAATTTCATTTCAATTATTACGACTTCTTAATATTATCATTTGAACTGCTCACATGCATATTTTACTATATATTTTTGATTTGCAGCTCAACAAGAATTGCGTGATGCGTGACCTAAACAATGGTTTACACGTCAAAAGGGTAAAAGTTTTTCAATGGTAAATTATATTACGTGTTTTTGAAGTTCTTGTTACGTCACAACACCAACAACGTATAAATCGTGCATTAATCTTTCAGCACCATATATTTTGTTCTTTCAGTTTCATTTTTCACATTGACTCAGTCCTGTTGCCAAATGAATTTTACTCTTGTTACGATTGTTTTTTGATTTATCACATTGAATATTGGGGAAAGTTTGGGCCCAATAAAACTAGTTTAACCCCGCCGCACCAGGTTTGCGACTGTCCTAAGTCAGGAAATTTATTAAGCCTTTGTGTGTCTTGTCTGTTTTATAGTTAGTTTACTTAATGTCTATAGGAGTCTAGGATGATGTTTATTTCGCTGAACTTGATTACTCTTTATTCAGGGGCCGACTCCGACCTGGCGTTGGGTGTGGGGTTTTCTCACCGTTCATTGAAGATCTTATGGTGGCTTTGAGTTGTTATTACTCCCCTTTGGGTCGTTGTCTCTTTGACACATTCCCCGTTTCCCTTCTTTTTTCTATTGAATCATTTGCGTTTGCAATCACCCCAGAAAGTTCAACTAAAGAGTTCGTATTGAAATTTGTATTTGAGTTGTTTGTGTTAATAATTGGCGCAGCCATAATTCTTGATCAAGAATATAGAAATTTATTACTACAATAACATAAACAGGATCCAGAAAAAAACAAAAATTATGTAAATCTGTACCCTACAGCACATAAACTGAAACAACGGTAGTAGAATACCGAGGGAACAAGGGAAGCGATGACCACGAAGTCCAAAGACATGGCAAAACGGCAATAGAGAAAAACAAAGACAAAACAAGGACGTAAGACAGCTACAATGTACGGAAATAAAAAAGTAACATTAAGAACTAAGGCACTCATAGTGTGAACTCCCATAAAGACCGGGGTGACATCTGGTGCTCCGGAACGGGTAAACGTAAAAAATGGATAACACCTTCAATGGCTGAAAATTATAGTAACATGCAACAATCTGCTATGGAACTACACATGAAGAACACGAATAACATGACAACGATAGGAACTCGGGACAGCCAGACTTGGTAAGCATGTCCTGCCCCGCAAGCGACACCCGTCACACTACAAGTGAGGCATATATTGTTTTGAAATATCTGTTCAGTAGCAGATTGGTTAATGTCATTTGAT
The DNA here is from genome assembly GCA_002080025.1 of Modiolus philippinarum. Lineage (NCBI taxonomy): Eukaryota > Metazoa > Mollusca > Bivalvia > Mytilida > Modiolidae > Modiolus > Modiolus philippinarum. The sequence continues at coordinate 30,509 of MJUU01064998.1, forward strand.
AACCAAAGTGAAACTGATCTAATTATTCCCCCATGTACTTTGATAATATAATAGCTATACTATAAAAAGATATCATATTATTCTCATTTAATCAGTGTACACTGCAACAAAAGTATAATTGAACAACAGCAACAGTACTTTATTTACTCAGACACTACAGCGTACAAGAGCTCATAGCAAAAAAAAACAGGTGAAATGAGTAACATTTAAGGAACTTCGAGTTCATGTTGGGGAGTAATATAGAGTTGCAGAGACAAAGGCATTAAGCATCAAAACTACCCACTCAGAGGTATGTTTTCAGGAACCCCGAGGACGTATTAGGCGTTTCGCCTGGATTAATAGGTTTGCAGAGCTGCAAAGACAGAGGTATATGACATGCTTTGCAATTCTTAAAGCCTAGCATCCTCATCGGGGTCATTCCAACAGGAAATTAGAATATGAAATTCCATGCAATTAATTAGCATTGCAGAAGGAAATTGCATATACATTCAAGATATACCGTATTCCCTCAAAATTAAAACGAATGGTCAAGTTTGCTGGAATATGAATCTTTTGTAAAATGAAATTTTGAACAGCCATAAAATTTTAGCATTTAGATCGTCTACAATATACGTTAAAGCTTTGAAAAACTGCTCTTATACCTGAAATGGTTCGTAAGACACTGTACCATAATACAAAAAATACCGAAGTTGCATAAAAAAACAGTAAATTTCGTTATGCTGTACACGTGTTTCAATGAGTAACCTCTCTTCAGCAGCATAAAAATCAAATAATATGGAAAGCCATAATCCAAAAGTAGTCTAAAAAGAAGTACTCAATTCCTAAAATATCGAAATAGGAAGCCAAATCCAGTACCAAGGACATCTACAGAGTGCCATACACGGAATGAAGCCTATAAGTATTCTTAAGTGGTTAGAATTTTGATAAAAAACAGTAAATTTCTGTAACAAGCAAGGTAAAATTTTCATGTCAGACAAGTCTGACTATTGAGCTGGTGAATACCCTCGGGTACCATAAGGTAGCATAAGGTAGCTAAACAAAAACTTTTCTTACCAAAATGTGAAGTTCATACATGCTGAAGTTCCCAAATATTGCTGTACCTGAAAGATAATTTTTAATTTTCAATTTGAAGTAAATCCTGAAAATAAGTGGGTGAAAGTTTATTCATGATTTTGAAAGTTTCAATGGCCATTGTTCTTTTCATCTTCTGACATGAAAGGAAGGTATCTTAGCTTTCGTATGAGCTGGAACAATCCCCATACACAAAACGTTTTTTATTTTACTTTTCGATTTTTTATCTGTACAAAAATGCCAAGGGAAATGACAAAAATTAGAATTGCTGAGTAAAAAGTATTAAAAAATGTCAACTTTGCTAATCTGTCCAAAAATGTGTTTAAATTTGTGAAGGTATTGAATCCCTACATAATTTACCTAGATGCACATCAAAATTGAAATTATAATCAATATCAATACCAAAAAGTTTAGCTTCATATTCTTCTGATAATTCTGTGTTATTTATATGTATATGTTACTGTACAAATTGGAACTCAGTAGGATCCGGAATCCTCCTAGTACAAATTGGAATTCTAATTTCTACTGGGACAAATTAGAATTCCAGTTTGTACTGAATTTAATCTAGTTCTAATTGAATTCCGATTTCTCCTAGTAGAAATTGAGATATCCTGATTTATACTAGTAGGATTCTGAATCCTACTGAATTTCTAGTATGGTCCAGAATAATACTGGGTATTTTAGGAGGATTCTGGATATTACTAACATTCAAAGCTGAAGAAAAATTTTTGATTTTGTTATAAGAAGTAGGTATTTTACAAAATTTTAATTTATAAAAAACTGAATAGTCAAACAATAGAAATAAATGACATAATTCTAATATAACTGTTAATTTGTTGTAAAAATTGGTGGAAATCTGTGATTTTGGTGGATCAGGGAATTTTCAAAATCTTGACAAGGGCATCACATAGTATTGCATTTGCCAGAGTAATTGCCGTCTTCAAATGAACAATTTTTTAACATGACAATGTGTGAAATTTCAGGTAGAGTAACAGGTTATACTGCATTTAAACTAAGGAAACAAAAACATCTCACATCAACAAGATCAGTATCAGAATAGTAGTTTTTAAGTATGCCATCTTTAGAAAAAAAAATCATATTCCAATATTTTTTGGGGTAAAATACCTCCATGTATTTTTTCATGTTTAAAGTTAACTTATGAAAACTAGTGATCAAAAGTTTGAAATGTACTCTTCAAAGCAAAATATCTATATCTTTTATATAATTAAACAATTAATCTTATCTTTTAAAATTAATCTTTTAATTAAATGATCATTAAAAACAGTGGAAGGGACATATTACTTGTAATGCTTTACATCTACCACAGTTTCTTTTGATTTAAGTTAGTAGGATCCAGAATCCTACGAGTGTAAATTAGGATCTTGGAGAAAATGGAATTCCAATTTATACTGGATTAAATCCAGTACAGATCAGAATTCTAATTTGTCCAAATAGAAATTGGAATTCCAACTGGTACTGGATTAAATCCAGTACAAACCAGAATTCTAATTTGTCCCAGTAGAAATTAGAACTCCAATTTGTACTAGGAAGATTCCAGATCCTACTGGATTCCAATTTGTACTGTAACATATACATTGATTTTTTCAAAAGTTTTTTGCCAACACCTAGTGCTTGAAATTTATTAGGATTTGCCTGTGTTTTAATAATTTTAAACCAATCAATAAGATTTGAAAATTGTCTTTCTATAGTTGATATTGAGAGCTCATTATTTGGACTACAAAAGGACAGTGTATTGTCGTCGGCATAGTTTTGCAAGTTGCCTTCTTTAATAGATGACAATATATTACTTATAAAGACGTTAAACAGTAGCGGTTCCGAAAAAGAGCTTTTGGGAACACCTTTGTGGATGTCATCACAACTACTTAAAACGCTATTAATTTTAATTTTATTGTTTACGATTTGACAAATATGATTTAAGGAGAGAAACAAGAAAAATGCGTGCATGTTAAGGGGACATTGTACAATCGCATCAAACTGTTCAAGATATACAAGTAAAGTAAATGAGAACCGAACCGTCAGTCAAAAGAACGAACAATCCACGGACAATGGCAACATCAGAATTAAGGACACCACTTGAGTACTGGACAAAAAAGAAAAATGGAGATAAACATACAGATGAACAACACGGACCCACTAAAAACCATGGGTGAGATCCGCCATGTTGAACATGTCAACTCCGGTAGTAAAGTCAAATCCGATAGAGGAAAAACAAACTTCAGTTGTAGAGGGAAAGTTCTGCAATCGATTAAAATTATTTACGAATTGTGGTTTGCGAGGTCGTCACGAAACAATCCATAAAGATACGCGTCCAAATCTTTGACATGTCCAAAATATATTAATCTACCTTCACCAATAAATGAAAACGACTGTCTACAAATTACGAATACTTGCCAATGATTAGAATGATTTGTCACGGTATGTGAAGGGGATATTGAGAAAGAGACAAAGGGCTTCATCGTAAAACAGGAGTTGTGGGTCTGGGTATCCCTTTGTATCGTTCATCTACTTGTCTTTTCCGCAATGTTCGTTTTTCGTGATGTATTTGTATATAGTAATCTAAGTACCGAGTGAGGTTTAAACCATTTTTAACTGGGTTTTCCCATTTAGAAATCCGGTTATTCAAAAGGTGATGTATATGCGTGCGGGGCGGATGCCAGATCTTGTAAGCGCAACTGTTCTGTAACCGTTCAACAGAATCTCACGAAAATTTGTATGCTTGTGGTTTTTCGAGAAAATACTTGGCAAATACTTTTCATAAGTGAGAGGGGTATCAGTCAATAAAGCTTTGCACATATTCAGTTATTCCAATTTCTGTAAGAAGGAAGGAAACCCCGGTTTGGTGTCGTGTCGACATCCATTTCTTGTTATGGAAATGAATTGCTATAAATTGAAATAGAAAAAAGCAATGATTAAAACTAATTACATAAATATCTAAACACTCATTAGGTTGAAGTACTTTTTACCTTATTTGACCTAAGTGTAGTGTATGTAAATAATCTTTGATATCAGATCAAAGCAGTTTGTATTACATATTTCTACCCCAGGATACAACCTCGATAATTTGTGAACATGGTTAGGCTAGGATAGGTGTAATCTTATCATAATATTAAAGCAAGCATATTTTTCTCGACTTGGGTGTTATTTTTAACGCCGTTTTCCGACAGAAGAATGCCCAGAAGAAAATGACAAGATTTTAATTATCATAAACTGATAGAACGTTAAATCGTTGTCTATAGGGCTTTTCGTCTGTGAAATATACACATGCATACAAATATAATTTATTGTTATACCTACATCAATGGGGTCGTTTTGACGCCTGTCTAAATGCTTAAATGAAAACATTCAATATATGTTCACAACCGAATGATTTTAAGTATATGAAATTTTAAAACTAATACAAACACAGACATCTTGTGAGACAGTGCGTATGACAGAACGTTTAAACAATTAATAAGTATTAATCTAACTGTGAAATAAATAGAACACAAAAATCTAAACGAAGTGCTAAGAAATAACTAGAAAACCTCTTCTCAATCAACCATTTGGGAAACTAAAAGTGAACAGGATGGATATTTTTTCTGTGCTTCATCAACAGAGGAATAATAAAGGGCATGGCAACGTTTGTCAAAACAGTTTCATGAAACACTAACGTCACTGATATCCTGGAGCAGAGTTTTCCCTTCTACTTTCCTTCAAAGAAAAAAAAGCTTCAAAGAAAAAAGTTTCCTTTACAATGTTCAGTATCACATTTCTGGGTTCGTGAAGTAGTAAACATTTGGTCTTGTTCCTGACAAGTGCAAATTGTGTCTGGTTCCTAGCAAAATAAACATTTTGTCTGTTTCCTGGCAAAGTGAACATTTTGTCTGATGACTGGCAAAGTAACTATTTTGACTTATTCCTGACAAAATAAACATTTTCCTGTTTCCGTCGGTGGCGTTCGTGTTGTGGTATGTATTTCTGATAATACGTTCTCTTTGCGTTTGCAATTCAGTAGAAAAGTATACTTACTATACTGCGACTTCTAAACTAAATTTAGAATATATACAATCTGATTTCACTGATTATGCAATTTTCAGTGAGAATAATGAAATAATGTCACAATTCCTGAAACACACCCTAACCAAAAACTATTAACAGTTACATCCAATATAGGATTATGGTTGCCCCTGACTTTAACGCAAATAAACGAATTACACAGATTTATGTTAACTTTCCAATAAAGCTGAAGTATTTCTCTGCGGACATATAATCGCAATCAACCAAGCGATTTACTGGCAAATGAAGGCATTTTACCCCTAAATTGTCGAGTAAAAATTGTCCAAACAAACAAAATAACATAGAAACAACCGGAACAACGAAGAAAAAGGGTCGACTTTTAGCAGTTGTATACTCTATTGAAGTTAATTTTCGACATCGTTCCTCGAGACACCCAATGGAAAACTAATAAAGTGTACAGTATATCAGAAAAACTTATTCAATTGTAAAGATCATGTTGAAAACAACAAATGCTTAGTTATTAATGGAATATGGATATATGAATGGTTCAACATTACAACATGAGTAAAGCAGAGGTGTAACATTAAATCAGGAGTAAAACAGGGATGTAACATTAAATCAGGAGTAAAGCAATGGTGTAACATTAAATCAGGAGTAAAGCAGAGGGGTAACATTAAATCAGGAGTAAAACAGGACTGTAACATTTAACTGATGTAACATTTAATCAATAGTAAAGCGGAGATGTAAAATGTAAGACTTGCTGTTCCTTCTATTCAATGTAAACAGCAGATAACATCACTGGATTACGATGGGAAATTGACAACCAACATAGAATTAAGACTTAGCAGATGACATTGCCTTATCTGGCACAAAAGACGAGTGGACAACCTAAACAGACAAACAAGCAATGCGAACAGGGCTTAAAGCAAATGTAACTAAAAGCTATGCGTCTTATCGTCAAAAACAAATAACCCTGACGATTGATAAAATTGAGGCAAAAGATGTAAACAACACTGTCTACAAAGGGCAACAAGGAAGACATATTCAGGAGGCTTGAACTTGCAAGAACAGTCTTTTTCAATAAAAATGAGAACAAAACTTCAAACTTAGAAATATGGAATAATGGTCAAATAAACAAAAAGGTCAAGATGAAACTGTTTCAATTTAACGTATTATATCAATCCTAATGCAGAAACTAAATTTACAGCAACTTCGGTATTTAGTTATTTTGACGACTGTGAAACATGGAGAATGACCAAGAGATGAAAAACTGTTAGACCCATTCCAGCAACATCTACAACATCTGCTGGTCACGACAGATCAGTAACTATGATAAGAGAGAACTAGCACAAGTTGAAACTATCAACCATTGAAATAAGAACCGAGGATAGAAAAGGTAAAAACATGTCGTAAGAATGGACAGCAACTAATATTCAAGAACAGCAATGATTTGGAGACTTTTTGTAAGAAAAAATAGAGAAAGATCAAAAGAATCTGTCGGCGAACAATTTAATAAAAAAAGAGACAGTATGGGATTTACCACGTGGACAGAAGCAGACAAATCGGCTCAGGATCTACAAGATTGGAAGCGACTAGTTATGACCTTAAACACCCATATTAGAAAAGGTATTAAGTAAATTAAGAAATTTTGAGTACTAAATGGTGTATCTGATAAAAGGCGACCACTTCAGACATAAGACTTAGTTGAACGGGAGGCTAACACTGGTTAAGCTTAAGATGGCATTTCTTACAAACACATTATCCTGCTCTTGGCATCTTCTTTCTTGCTTTTCGAACACTTTTCGGTACTCTGCATACAACACATACTAGGTTTATATTTCTGAAAAAGACATCCTGAAATAGACCTCTTGAAATTACTATTAGATATGAGCAAAGCCCTTTGTTGAAGGCCACATGATGACTTCAGTATGAAGTATAATAATAAACACGCTGTTCAATTGTTTGTTTTCATCATTTCTTTCTCATGTGCATTTACGCTTTATATTTTCATTGCTTATGTCTAATTCAAATGTGCGTCTACCTGTTCTACTATTATCATAATGAATTTCCAATTTTTTTAATAAAGTGTGATACCATGAAATTCGTGACTATTTGAAGTAATTCTTCATTTGAGTTTGCATCACATTTTCAAACGGGGATATCTGATAGTCTTTTTAAGTTTTAAATTGAATACCTGTACAACCACAGGGTGCAATTCAACAACATACTTACTTAAACATATTTGTTTTATTCTTATCATATAAAGTCAGAATTTTCATTAACACCAGGACATTAAGATCAAATCTTTACTTAAGTCCACAAAAGTCTTTGAAAGCATATAAAAGACATTTTATAGAAGTGTTTGGTTTTTGTGATGGAGCCTTTTTATTTACTAATTAGTATCAAGAAAGTCACCACTCTAATCTGTTGCCGACACCTTTAAGCCTTTTATCTATTTCGATGTAAAGGGTTTGTAATCAAACTGCGCCAGTTTTCACTGCTTTTCACTTTTCTGTTTTATTTACTCTCATGACCATAATAGACACCACGACCTTATCAGGAGACAGGATTGTCCTTTTTTAATGTTGGTACGATTTTTTCTTTGAAGTTTCAATCTTATCGCACCTTTATAAAATGGCAGACTGTCAAACTTCTCAATTGGTATATAATTTTGTTTTAAATGTATAGTTCTGTGGATGTAAATCTCGGTAATCCTTTAATAAACCTAATTGGTAATACACTAAAACCTTGGAAACCACGAGTATTCAGCTTTCCAAACAAACGCCTGTCCACGGAGATATGCTGTCAAAACACTCAAGCTTACTATAGAAGTCCAGAGTGTTATAATTAAGTGTTTGAAGTATAAGTGTAAATTAACTACACAATCCGAATTCTTTCATCCGGGGTCCAAAGATATGTTGTTACCTTTTGACTTATTCTAAAACAAATGAAATTAAGGAAGCTCACTCTTCATGTTGTTTATATCAAGGACTTCTTGAAACTTCTTTAAATTGATCAAGCAATGAAAAGATATGGAGTAAAAGCAAATGAGACAAAATCTCCACATATACGTAGGAAAAACAAGCAATGAAACAACGCTTTTATTGTTGTTCTTCATCTTGAGAGTCACCATGAGGCCTTCAACAATGAGCTATGCTCATACCTCATAGATAGTTCAAGACGACCCTAGCACCGATTTAAGCATTGTGGACTAAATGAAATGGTAAATAGAAATATATAAGCCCGTGTGTTGTTAACGGAGATACAAGACATTAAAAATTTGGCGGGGAAATGGATTTTTCTGATTTTCCCTTTATCTAACATCGGGACTATTTTTTGTCTAAAAGCTGGGAAGTTAAATCAAGAATTTTGAGAAGAATGTCTTAATTTGACCTATAGAAGACATTCATAAAATAAAAAGTGGGGGTCCGTGTGAAAATTCTCTAAGCTATTGAACTCAAGAAAACCAGAGGAGTTCCAAAATCTGACACAAGTTCAAAAATGTGACGAGTGAGCCACCTTAATGCTGTAATCATGGAAGTTTTCGCATGAGAGTAATTTTTGCTTCATTTGCTGTCAAATTTCCACAAAGCAAACAGTTTGATTTTGAAGTGTTAATGTAAAAGTAATAACATCGCCGAATTGGAAAACAGTGAGTGCAAAAAAAAAACATCCAGAATGTTTGTCAAATAAAATCTCGAAAGTAACAACCCGCAAAAATTTCCATATTCAGTAAAGGGGCAATTGAAATTTTACAAATTAACACGTAGGGGTAAATGTAGGAATGCCCCGACTCATGATTTTATTTTTAAATCATTGTATGATCTTTTTTGAAACGCCTGTTAATTATAGGCCTCTTTTGACATTTCTGTTGTTTTGTGTGTTATAGGTGTATCTTCCAGTCTCTAGTGTTAAATAGTGTATAATTCTAATTCCTATATTGTAACGTCAAATTTCATTGATCAACGTCACGAACAACAACGAAGTTATTTTCTCGGTAAAGAAATAGGAGTCATTTATGGATGAGTAAACGCGGACTTTATTGATGTGTAAACGCGGCCTTTATTCAGTTTGTGAGTGAGTCGGCCGCGTTTACACATCGATAAACTCCTCCAAAATTACCATAATTCCTATAATGATCTTTGATTTGAGTTCAGTTTCAGATTGTGGCAGATTGGTCCATTGGTGATGTTTCATTTTGGGTTCTGTTGTCGGCTGGTTGGACATTTAATTATGTTCGTTGATTTTGGGTTCTATCGTCAGCAGATTGGACAGTGTCAAATGTTCTATTTTTGGTTCTATCGTCGGTTGATTGGACAAAGTATGAATTGTTCGAGTTTGAATGGTATCGTCGGCTTATTGTACAGTACGGAATGTTTGCTTTTGGGTTTCTGTGGGCAGCTGGTGGGAAAATTTGGGATGTGTGATTTGGGTTTCAGTGGTGTACTGATTAGAAAGTAAATGATGTTTGATTTTGTGTTCTCTGATCGGTTAGTGAGTGATTCTTGGTTTGGGTTGTGTAGTTTGCTTGTTAGCCGGGATGTAGAGAGTTGCGGATTTAGGGGGGCCGGGTGGGCCCGCCCCCCCCCCTTAGGTCGGAAAATATTTAAAATTCCTAGGGGTTTTTAAAAAAATGGGTTCCGGGCCCCCCCTTTTGAAAAAATTATTGGTCCCCCCCCCCTAGCAGAAAGTCTGGATCCGCCACTGGTCGATTTGGGTTTGCGTCGGCTGATTGACCATAGAGTAATTTTTTATTTGGAGTTTAGTGGTCATTTGGTTTATCCGGTGGATGAGGTTTGATTTTTGAGTTCTGTTGTCGGCAAGTTTTCACGTGAGTGATGTTTGATTTCCGGTCCTGTGGCCTGCTGGTTTGCCAGAAAAAGATGGTCCAATAGTTGGCAAGTCAGTGGTGTTTGATATTTAGTTTAGTGGTTGGTTTATTTATGCATTTAATGGATGGTAGGTGATGTTTGACATTGTTAGGTTTTCCGTAGACTTTCTTAATGTAGTCCCTAAGGCCAGGAAAATATTTTCTAATTGTAAAATCGGGGTTTTGACCAAAAAATTGTCTAAATATTTTCGCGCCTTTCTAGACCCGGTTATTTTTTTCAACCAAGCCTCCTTAACTACAAATCCTGGATCCTTAATACTGAGGTGAAGTTCCTATTCTATCAACATCACTGCCGTAACAACTTTGTTTCATTATAAAAAAAAACGTCTGTCATCATTGCGTTTCAGAATTTGGAATATACATAACAATTAAAAAACAATAAGAAAAGTCTCGCAATGGTGAAAAATTATAATTTATTACTTGTGATCTTTTAGACGTACAGAAGTTTCATCAATGTCTATAAAATGTACAGATTAGGAGTTTTGGTTAAAGATGGAAAACTCAAATCTATTTACAAGTTTAATTCATCTGTCAACCATAATAGAAATTTATCTTTGGATATATATAGATCCCGTGCACATAGAAATTGACATCTTAAGGTAATTAACTTTCTTAAGGTAATTAACTTTCTTTAGGTAATTAATTTCTAAGGCTTTCCTCCGAAAGTGGTGGTTAACATTGCGAGATGAACCATGGAAGATGGATACATCACCAACTAGAAACTAAACGTCATAAAAATAAACGTCACAATGTTACAAGTTAAAAATATAAGGGAATCTGATTTTCTTTTTATCCTGCAATGGTAGCTTTTACTATGCATATAAAGCCCTACGTATATTCCCTTGCTGTATACTGCACAGCTATATCTTGTGCACTATCCTATACAGGATATCGATTTAAGCCACGTCCACTTCCGGTATTTATTAACACACAGAAATCGCCAAAAAATCATTTTTTTTTATTATATTTTCCATAAAATAATGCTGCTTTATGTATTGCAGGATAAAAACAATATATAATTAGTGTCTTTAGATATCAAATGTATTTGTACTTGGCACGAAACAGATTGAAATGCTCTCCAAAGGCTCGCACGTCAATCTGTTTCTAAGCCTCGTACAAATACAGTTGATATTTAAAACACTAACTATATATTGTCTATATATGTTTGTTGATGATCCCGCATCCATGACAAAAAAAGACATTGATGTAGCGTTGTTCGACATTTAGCAAAGAATGAAGTATTAGAAATACTCATTGTTGAAGGTCCCATGGTGACTTCAAGATGAAGAACAACAATAAAAGCGTTGTTCTGTTGCTATGTTTGACCATAATCTTACAGAATTGTATAAGTTTGGTGGCAATACAGTCTATGACGGTCCGAGGTCAAGGAAAATTGTCAAAAAACCACAGACACATATATATTTAAACTGTCTTGGAATTGTCAAATTAAATCAAGGTAGTGAGTCTCATCTTCGAATTCTCTAGTAATGATGGCCTAGTCTGGTTCTACGCTTGCATAGACAGTCATTTTTCCTGATGAGCCGATGTTTGTGTTTTTGAATTCAAAGTCCTTAAAGATTTCCGTTTTTTTTGCACTGTTCAAACAAATTGACAAATAGTAGTCGCGTGTCAAATAGCTCTACAAATGTATCCTAGATTATGTGATGAAATAAATATAACACAAATAGATTAAAATTATCTTATAATTATAAATAATCTGTTGAAATTATACACCTGTCTATCAAATGATATGGAATATTTGACTTCGTGGCTGTTGTAAATATTTTTTTTAAAAAGAAGAGCTTTCTAGCACACTTCAGACGACATGCACCTTAATCCCTACGTCAAGGTTACTTTTTCAAACAGGTGCTTCGCGTAGAAGATTTAACGTGCAATTATATTTTTATTATTATTTTAAAGGTGTGATTATATTCCAGTTTTATTCGTATTATTGAAACATTACTCAAAAACCTTTTAAAAAATTAGGCACCTTCAGCAGTTTTATCAACCAAAACAAACTTTTCTGCTTTGCACATTGAACAGAAAAATCATTTCTTAATCAGAAATATTGACATTAGGTTCAAATTAGTAACCGGTAATATTTTACAGGAGCAATTATACCCTCGTTTGCATTGACAAGGTAAACATTTGCCCGCCAAAGACAAGATGGCGGACTTCCGATTACTACGCAAGCCTGAAGTACTTGGCGTCGTTATCCACAAGTTTTGCGTTTGATATGAAATTTGACAATGAGAAATATTTTATTTTTATCAGGATGATGGACAGCTCAAAGAGATTTTATTAATTCAATCAGTAAATAGGTGTTGAGATGACAAGCACAAGGTGATAAAGCCAAGTTTTTGGAATCTTTGATATCTCTTAAAATGAATTCTTTAAAGATGGATGATGCATAATACAGGAAATTGTATATATTGAAATATTACAAGGGCATAGAGAAAATGTACATGAGACGAAATCGCAGTCAATATAGGACATAGAAACATTGATATTATTTTTATCAGTCGTCAGATGACTGATTGATTGATACTTTCACTCTAAAACTGGGGTTTAGATCCTAATCGTAATGCTAAGCACAATTTTGCACCTCTTAAACGCGTAAACGCGTTTAAAATCTAAACACGTTTAGAAAATTTTTAGAATCTAAACATGAACTGCACATGAGTCTGAAAAATTATGTAGGAAATCTACCTATGCAACTGCTTCAAAATGGACCACTAAGGCTCTTAGAGCACTCTATGCACATTCGTCGGTAGCCGTTGCATGCCTCGTTTAGGAAGTTATAAGACAAGTAGACCCTGTTTACGACTGGTTTTTCGGGGAGGGAAAGCCGGAGAAGGGTCTTATTTACATACCTCTGGGTTCCCTAGGGACCTCAAATAGATGTCGATGTTAATCAATTTTGAAAAATTGTTCACAGAGGAGCCTTTAATTGCAGCAGTATTGAGAACAATTCATCAATTGTCGGACAAAGTGGTTATTACGTGACAACAAGCGGCAAACCTTTGAAATGGTACTTAAGCCAAACTCTGTGTTTCTTTTTCCGTTGTACTCGTGTTTTTGCTCCTCTTTAAGAGTCAGATACTTGCACGTCAACAATGAAAGGATATGGAAAAAATGCACATAAGACAAAGTATCTAGACATACATGGTAAAACAAAGCAATGGAACAACGCTTTTATTGTTGTTCTTCATCTTGAAGTCACCATGAGGCCTTCAACAATGAGCTTTCCTTTTGTTTATACCTAATAGTAAGTTCAAGACGACCCTAGCACCGTTTAGAGAGGAATTCATTGCTATATGTCGGGCAACATGTGAAAGATGTTTTGTAAATCGACAAATGCATTGGTTGACAGATGAATTACGTACAATATTTCCATTATTATATGAGCGTCGTCTCATAGATGTCTATCACTTACATAACAATAATATTGGGTTTCATATCACATTCCAAACATCCTTTAATGAACTGAAAGTACCCTATGTCAAAGGTTAACGTTTTTATCCTTTCTTTAATTCACGCTTCCTCTTCAGTGTTTACCAAGCGAATAAAAGTCTTAGTTATATCATTACTAAGTGTTATTTTTCTCACTTCGTTATGTATTTTGATGTAAAATATTGCCTTTTATCTAAATTTATTTTATTGACAATTCAATAAATTGCATTTTGAACGTCACATAAACTAAGTTATTTCACTTTGATGCAAAATTAATATACTGTTTTATCTTTTGAAATAAAGAATGAAGAATATTTATATCAGAATATTTGACAATATCGGACCATCTTTAAGCTTAAGGCTTTTTGCACATTCAGTGTTCAAAGGTTTTTACATCGAAGTTGTGAAATTTTAGAAGAAAAAAAAACTTACATGATCATTTCCAACCTTTGATTTCAACTTGTACACAGAGTCAAACGCTTGTTTAAATTCATAAAAACTGTACCAATGTTTTAAGGTTTCAATAAGTTACATAACGAGCCGGTTTTAATGAACTTCCTTTCATTTTTTAATCATTTTCTTTTTTTAATTATTTTATAAGTTATTCTTGTTTTGCAAATAAATATAAAACGTACAGAAATTGCCGATAATTTGAAGTTTGTAGGCGTCATATCGACAATTTATGTCTCTTTAAGGGAGATAAAAATGAAGCATTTCTATCAGCAAGTAAAACAATGCCAATATCACGCTTAGAACCGAGTTTTGTCAGTAAGATACATCTTGGTATTATTTAAATGTTTTTTTTAGATTATGATTTGCCCCCACTCCCCACCTCCATCTTGGCAGTTCACTATACGAGATCGTTGCCTGACACAGCTAAAAAGTAGAGTACTAAAAATCACGGAAATTCAAATCTAACACGAATTTAACATGACAAGCACAAAAAATAAAACAGCAAAAATGAACAAGAATGCTGCAAAACTGAAGCGCTTACAGTTTGAAACCCAGCAAAAACTGGAGGTACAGAAGTCAGTTCGGTATAAAACGCGAAATCTATCGAAAAAGATCTATTCTAAATCTGAAATAAAACATTAAAACGATCTATTAAATTGTGAAACAAAAAGAATTAACACAGTATATGCAATTTTATCTGTAAACAAATAGGCAAACCGGATTATGTATTAATCATGTTAAATAAAAAATATATCTGTATAAGAATAAACAGTATGAAAAGCAGACGCAACCGAACTTTCATTTATTTTTCTCTAATGAACCCAATACTATTTCGCACCAAATCTATTCTGAATACAATTCTCGGTGTTTATCATTTAAGATTACATCACTTTATCACGATTATTACCATATTTTATCCACTCTTAAAAATTTTAGAGTGCACGACAAGCCTTGCAATTGATCTTTTAAAATTTAACTATCTCTTTTGGATAAAATTTGGTAATGAACGGGATCTTGTGGTGTAATCTATATTTACCAAACGAAATGAAAAGAAATATGCAAGGTTTTGTTTTTTTTCAATGTCCGATTGAACAAAAACAAAAACAACCTAACAATGTGAAAAACATCTAATTCATAAACCGGGTACTGCAATTACACCGTAAAGCAGTGTTAAATTGTTTTGGTATTTCCTATGTTTGATTTTTTTTACTTTGACGTACGTACAGCTAAAAAATAATACTATGATTTCTTGTTTAACATGTTTTAAATGAAATAAAAACTTTAACCTTGTTGCTCCTACAGTACGAAGTATGATAAAATAAGTTTTATTACCATGTCAGCAATATACCGAAGTTAGTGTAAATTTAGTTTCTGCAGTGTCTCTTTGGTGTCGACTAAACAATGTCTCTTTGGTGTAGACTTAACAATGTCTCTTTGGTGTAGACTTAACAATGTCTCTTTGGTGTAGACTAAAGACTTAACAATGTCTCTTTGGTGTAGACTAAACAATGTCTCTTTGGTGTAGACTAAACAATGTCTCTTTGGTGTAGACTAAACAATGTCTCTTTGGTGTAGACTAAACAAAACCGTTTGAAAGACCATAAGCCAAAATATTTAAAAAGTTGAAAGAGAACAAACAACCAATCATCTACTACGGAAAGGCAAATATGACAGCTAAGGCATTAAAGGTACAAAGTTCTCGGATCACTATTTCTGAAAATGAAACTTAGGCACAAGCTATTTCCGTTTTTATGTTAAATAGATAGCTATTAATTTACTTTGTGAAAAAATTACACAATCGAATCAAACCATCATTTGGATTTTTGAGCAAAAACTCATTGTTTCGTGGGCATGTTTAATTGTCAAAAAAGCCTCATATACCTAATAAAATAGATATACTGTTTGTTCATATTTGAATATTTTTGAAAGAACAATAAAACAGATATTATATCAAAATTTAGTATATAACATCTAAATTTTGCAAGTCTTGCATATTTTCTTTTTGAAAGCAATCGCGTTAATCCTTACGGCTCCTGTATTACTATACATAATCCATGTGTCTTAAATTAAAGATATCAAAATGGTCTTCTGTTTTATAAACAAAAATGTAGTTAACCCTTGAAAGAAATATTTATCGATTAATGATCAATCAATTTCTATGTTTAAACACTGGTAAGTCTATTTATGATTAACTCCTTAGTTTGGGTTAAACCTTTAAAATTTAACATTGATAAAATGCATATTAATTTTGTGTTTCTAATACACTTGGCGTCAGATTTTGGTGAAGGCTAACCTACAGCTCGGGAAATGTCGGCTTTATAGATGTGTGCTGATGGGGCTTTATTCGGGCAATCGGGACCTTGAGGCAATTTTTGTTGTTTATGTTCAACAGTACCTTAGTTATGTTTGTGCTTAGTCACAATGCGTGTTTGACTTCGGCGTTCCGTTTATATTTTCTGGACATTTGTTCTCCATCAGCTTGTTATTCATCTTTGGATTATCGATCTTCCAAATGTTATGATTTGAATTTTTCTTTCATTTTATGAGGGCACTGGACCATTTTCGGGATGCTGGGATTGGAAGTTTTTAAGCACGGGAGTTCGGGATTTCTATAATTTAAGTCTGGGATTTCGGGAAATAAATGCAACGGGAATCGTAATTTTATAATTTTAGCAGTTTTTAAGTTCCTTAAATTTGTAGCTGGGGATTTATTAAGAATTAAGTCGGGAATCCGGGATGAGAACTCCTCCATTCCTCCCCTTCTTTTATGAAGTCAATGTTGTATTCAGGAGAGAAAAAAAAATGGTGAGTTCACTTCCGAATCGTAGTTGTTTTCAGTCACAACTCTTTAAAAGAACAATGGTCACCCGTTACTTAAGAGTTATGCGATTGTAATAGTTGATTTCCTTTTTGTGAAATGGTCTCTTGACGACTTTTCGAACAAGTATATTATATCTCCCGAATAGTCTCTGAACATGCATAGATATTTCATTTGAAACTAGATTTGATGCTTTATGCTTTTTTTCATACCGATTGACATTTTCGAATTACATAGCGAGTACGTGTTGTAAATGCCAGGATTCTTCACACTGTGTGTCTCGTTTAAGGCCCTGTCACACTATAACGTTCTAGCCAACGTGTGCCGACGTTCGCTATTTTTTATAAGAACGTTGGCATACGCAGAAGAAATTGAAGAAATTCTCTTGTTGGATGCATTCATAGCGTCAGGTTAACGGCATACAACTCACGGAAAACTTACCCATATAACTTGTATGCAACGCTCACAAAACGTGTAACAGCGTATGACAACGTTGCGATGGCGTTTTACTAGCGTATAATGGTCTTCCGAACGCATACATAACGGTCTTCCGAACGCATACATAACGGTCTTCTAGCATTCATAGAGCGTTTGTATAGCGTTTTGACCATGTTTGTAAGATCAGCTTGAAATCTCAATGTCATTTGCAAATGTAGAAATGAATAAAAATGGCACCGAAAAATACGACAGATTTACAGGAGGGATAGGTCCCTCAAAAATAGAAATATTTTCAAAACAATATGTCAGTATGCTACTGAAATAAATCAGCTATTTACATTACTCTGGAATTTTGTCTTGCTCTTTAACCATTATTTTTAAAATAAAACATCGGCTAATACGTTACTCTCCAGTAACAAGGACGCCCGGTTTGCGTTCTCTACACGTTTAAAACAACTTTCGAGAAACTACTACATATCCCACACATTGCGCGCACAACGCACCTCTAGCATTCGTCTAACGTCTGCATAACTTATCAACAACACGTTGGCGAAGGTCGTGAAATTTTGAGCATGTTCAAAATTTTCCGACGCACCCATCGTTCAACAACGCACGCCAACGTTTGTCGACGTGTTTGTTACGTGTTACGAACGTGCCTATAACTTATATAACGCACACCAGCGTGTACGAAAATATTCTCACACGCTGGGCACATGTTGGTGCCGTGCGTTATAGTGTGACAGTGCCACGAGTGAAGCTCAAAATAAATCAAGCTATGATTTTCGTCAAACGGGTAATTTTCATACGACTGGTCGTGTGAAAGTAACAAATCTCAGATAAGCTAATTAGAAATAGCCATCGGGGCTATAACTGAGAACGAGAAATTTCTAATTTTTTGTAGTCCAATATCCTACACTTCATTTTATTTCACATTTTTAACTCCATGTATTTAGATACCGATAAGGACCAGTTAAGTGAAACCTTAGAAAACGAAAAGTTTGAAACATTATTTTGAATTGTGGATTTCCTATGTTTGGGTTCTAGTGCCGCTGATGAGGAATTAATTTCCAAAATGGCCATACAGCTCATTAGAATTATTACAATTGGAGTTAACACATGTGTTATAGTCTCATGTTCATTTACTCCATATCCTTTCGTAAAATAGTAAACTGTAAAATGGTCAGGACCATTGCAGTTTACAATTTTTCGGTTGTTTTACACCCGTTTTTCCTTTGAATTTGGTTCCTGATAAATCTGTTCGGTAATTTGTTATTACCCTTACGGTAATTTGTTATTATCCTTACGGTAATTTGTTATTACCCTTACGGTAATTTGTTATTATCCTTTCGGTAATTTGTTATTACCCTTACGGTAATTTGTTATTATCCTTACGGTAATTTGTTATTACCCTTACGGTAATTTGTTATTATCCTTACGGTAATTTGTTATTATCCTTACGTTGATTTGTTATTACTCTTATTTTTACATTCATGCTGACTTATTGTTTTAGTTTATGTCACTACATTTGAAAAGAAAATAGTCAGTTCAGTTATAATAACTAAATACCGAAGTTACTGTGAATTTATTTTCTGCATATGCGCATTTCGACAACTTATGTTTCTTCAATGCAGATAAAATCTAAACTAAACTCAAAGATGTTCAAAAACTAATAGAGAACAAATAACCAATATGATCTAAATGTAAAGCCAAAATCAGCTAAGGACAGAGCTTTCCATGAGGGAGATACTCCTTAGTTTTCAACAAAATTTCCAAAAAAATTGATATTGTAAGGTTCCAAACTGAATCGGCTTTCGGGTCAGCACCGAAGTACTGACTACTGGGCTGGTGAATACCCTCGGGGACTAACAGTCCACCAGCAGAGGCTTCTTCTGGAGAACAAAAGGAAATGGCTCGAAACAAGTGTACCTGTTTCGCTTTAACTGTCCATAAACTAAAAGCTGACTTTTGTTTTACAGACTGTTGAAAATTGTAAACATTTTTAGTTTTAAGCAACAATTTTCATCATTCAGTACAATAATTTATTTTAAAAGACAGATACTTATAATTTTGATATAAAACTTTGAATTATAAACAAAAATGATTGAAGTATTATCTTTAATTTTTATAACACTTTTCATTTAGACTAAATCAGTTTTATCAGATCTTGTAAACATAAACACCGAAATCATGATGATTAGGACGCTTGTTACATATGATTTAGGGTTAAAGAAAAGGAAACGCAAACTCGACTTTGTGGCAAAACTGGCGACGACCTCACAACACTTTGTGGTACAGGGTAACAAAATTATTTATTTTGTGGGATTTGTGGTTTAATCGTCGTCATTATTACTCATTTCAAAGATTGATAACAAGTTAAGTGTTGTAATATACTACTGTTAATTTGGTTGCCGATTTTTTTTTAAATCAGTATGACAGGTGTTGAAATTTGCTCTTGGATATAGATAGTCAAATACCTTTTTCCGTCTTAAATATAAACACAGAAAACAAAGAATGCTTTAAATTAACTAGATCAAATATTTCACGGAAATAACGACAATGGCTATACTATAACGGTTCTTCAGGATGAACACTTAGCCAGTTATAATTTAATGTTTGTTGACATCCATGGATAACGAGGAACATCGATCTGCCGTTCCATTCGACAATTTGCAAAATGAATTTCATCCAAACCGGTGCTAGGGGCTATCTTCAACTTATTATCAGGTATGAGATAAGCCCACTGTTGAAGGCCTTATGGTGACTTCAAGAACCACAATAAATGCGTTGTTCCATTGCTTGTTTTGAACTATAAACTATTATTTTTACGTATCTTCAGCAATTCATTCAGTTATCCAGACGAGAACAAGTTTACAATGCAGTCAGCTAGGGGTATTGGGAAAGGTCGTAGGGAGGTTATAACAGCACAGTCAGCTAGGGGTATTGAGAAAGGTCGTAGGGAGGTTATTACAGTACAGTCAGCTAGGGGTATTGGGAAAGGTCGTAGGGAGGTTATAACAGTACAGTCAGCTAGGGGTATTGGGAAAGGTCGTAGGGGGGTTATAACAGTACAGTCAGCTAGGGGTATTGGTATTGGGAAAGGTCGTAGGGAGGGTATTGAGAAAGGTGGTAGGGAGGTTATAACAGTACAGTCAGCTAGGGGTATTGAGAAAGGTCGTAGGAAGGTTATAACGGTACAGTCAGCTAGGGGTATTGGGAAAGGTCATAGGGAGGTTATAACAGTACAGTCAGCTAGGGGTATTGGGAAATGTCGTAGGGAGGTTATAACAGTACAGTCAGCTAGGGATATTGGGAAAGGTCGTCGGGAGGATGTGATTTAACAATGATGTATTAACCTGAATAATTAAAAGTCTTTCAGTCGTCATCTTCCGTTACATAATCAACCATTGGAGGGAATCGGAAACAGAGAGTGACCGATATCGGGTTACAGCTGGGCGGGAAACTAAGTCTTGTAACGATTACCTTGAAATCTGTTTAGCTTATGTTATTATTTGTTTGTATTAGAACTTTGTTCCATGAACTTTAATTGTAGTACCTATTTACAGTATTATTTAAGTTTCAGCTTTACAGGAGACACGCTTAACGGATTTATTTCTGTGTTCTCTATGACAGATTTATCATCAAAACCAACACGAACTTGGAGCTCAGACAATATGTTTAATGCTTACACAAGACACAGAGTAAAGGCTTACAATCCGTGATGCTTTATATCAATATTTACTGTTAATTTACCTGAAAATACCTGTGCAAATACATATTTTAGGAAGTAATGTGTCAAATGTCATTATCATTGATTATCTCGTCGATTTTACTTCAATACGTCGCCACTGAAGGTGTTACTTGGAGTACAGCAATCATTCATCATCTCGACAGTTCATCTGCAAACATTTACAACATAGGACCACCACGTAATAAAAGTACATGACATGTATAATATGTGTATAATCCATCAGGTATAAATAACTAACCTGCATTTTATTAAAATGCAGGTAATAAATGCAGATTTTAAGCACTTAAGTATATTTTTCATAAAACAATAACAAAAACGATATTGATATAGTTTATTGATATTTGTCTGGTGCAGTTTGAAACAACACCAAAACCGCACACAATATTCAATTCTAGCAGTCAACGGTTTCCACGAGCTGTGTCGAGTAATCTATAATTGTGTTGTTTAAATGACCCCTCTTTACATGTTGACCTACCTTGCCTGTACGGAGCCTACAAGCTGTTTCCGTATTTGTTTTGCTTCATATCATGATGGATGATTTTTACACATTGTCATTATTATTGGAAACAGTACTAGTATCAGTTTCCTGAAATATACTAGTATGTGTTTACATTAGCAACCGTATGTCGTTAGCAAAGCACTTGATTACTTTATTGACATCACTTTATTAGTGTCAATTACACAAAGAACAAATGACAGTATTAGCTTAAGTCAGATTTTATTTATGATGTTGCACACTATTATTAAAATACGATAATTATTAAGGTGTGTGTAAGGTAAACACAGCAAGCGATTGTGAAATGCTGGAATTAGTATTGAGAGAGGTCATCAATATTTATTATTCTTGTTCTATGGTTTGAGATTTTAGTCGTTCGGATTTTTCCTCTTTTACTTACCTATTTATAGGTCAGGAATTACCCTAAAATGAATATATAAGTCATTATTAATGACATTAAACAAGAATTATGCCCCCTGTTTTATTATATATTCATGTTTATATTCACATATGTAAAGAATTCACTATCACCTACAGCAGATTTAATTCACTATGTATCTCCAAATTTTGCAAAGTTATTAGCTATCTTGATATGCCTGGGGTGAGTGTCAAAAACCATTCCTACCCAATCAGTTATTATACTAAAGATGTAATAGTCTATTCCAGAGTTGTATATATGTAGATGAGACTTGGAAAAAAGGATTATATGCTTCAAATTGAATTACAAAGTGATAATAGTAATTAAAATTAAAACATCAAAAAGAAGATCATTTCTAAGTTTTATGTATTTTTGCTAGCAAACTTTGTACTTGAAAACGTATTCCATAATTCTGGAATGGACTGTAATCCCTTATTATTCTACCAAACTTTTTATCAAACTTTGCTAAGTAACAATGCAAAGTCATTTGGTACAACCTTGACTAAATCTGCTGTAACACATCTAAATCCTCAAAAGTTTAGTTCAGCTTGGAATATTGGTAAAACTCTCTTCGTTTTGAAAAACATTATACCTTATAATATGATGTCTTATATTATGATGAACTTCAATACAGGACTTTCGAGATAGCAACTCTCGTGTAATTGAAGGCGGAAACGATCACCAGTAAGAAGGAATGATTGGATTACTGGCTTATTGAAATACATATATACCACCTAAAAAGAACTATTTCTGAAATTGAAGTGCACAAATAATTTTTCCTTCATATAAATCCATTAACTGAATTTTAATTGACGAAAAACAATTAACCTGAAGCGCTACAATTATATTAAAAAATAAATCATCCTTAGCTCAACAGTGATCATTAATTAGTGATTCCCCTTCAATGTATTGATGTATTGATTTTTTCGTATAATAATAAAACTTTTCCAATGCCATGCGAGCACGTCTCAAAAATCCCGTATTATGTTACATCTGTCCCAACAAAGAACTTGTTTTTTCTCATATGAATGCACTATCAAAATTCAACATTTGGCTTTCTAGCTTTGTAAAAAAAAATTAAACTATTTTTCTGGCCGTCTGTAAATATATTGCCCACATCTCCCGATTTTGATTGCCAAGTTTTCTTACAAATAACTCGATGAGTGCCCTGTGATCGTTTATATGTTGTTTTGTCTATTTCATTGGTTCCCTTTGTCGGGCAATGGATGACAGTGTTTGTAAGAGTGCTTCGCCCGATATGTTATGCTTGTTGACAACCCCCGCATCTATCAGAAATGATGAAATGAAGGGGATGGATGTGGCGTTGTTCGACATTCAGCAAGTGAATTCCGCTTAAACCGGTGCCAGGGGCTGTCTTGGACTTACTGTGAGGTGAGAGTGTTTGCTCTTTGTTGAAGGCCTCATGGTGACTTCAAGATAAAGAACAAAAACCAAGGCGTTGTTCCGTTTGCTTAATCTTGCTACGTATTTATAGGGATTTTGTCCCATGTACATTTACTCCATATCCCTTTATTTGTTTATTTGTGTTCTGACCACAAGTGATTGAATGTCACTTTCTAATGTCAGCTGTTTTGTGATTTTCCCTGTTCTGCGTCCATTACAGGCCAAGGGTAAAATGCTTGTCCTTAGACAGATTGCCTTTCAGTGTAAAAAGTCAGGAATTATACAAGTATGTGTATAAGCAAAAACCTTATCCATAAAGCAAGTTTATTTATTATCAATAGCGAAAGCAGCATTTGTGAGTAATACAGCTTAAACTTTTATACCATGTAGTTGATTATCATCGCTATTGAATTATGTAATGAACACCAGTTTCTGACGTACAACAACAAAATTCCAATCTAACTGATCTATTTACTATTCATTGATCTGTATGTATGTTAACCAAGCGTCTTAACATATCCATTTCCATTTCTAGGATAACCAGAGAAACTGATACATGTCTACACGTCAGTTTGATATTTCCCAAGATACTGACATTTAATTTGTTGAAGCTTTTTACTTGATCTTCAACTGTCTCACAAAATCTGCCATTTTTCAACAACATCTTTTATAGAATCTGACATTTCTTACTTATTTGTACATATTTATTCTATGTTTGGACATTATATAAGGAAAATGAACAAATATCCTTAACTGTTATTCAGATTCATCTATTTTGTTTTTAAGCATAGCTTAAATTCTTAGGATGGTCTCAATATGATAGTATATTCTTTCATAAATATATATAAACCGTATATATTCTATGACAGTTATCTTATAATATAGTTTTCATACATAAAACATTTACCTTAATTTGTACAGACAAAAGCGCATCATACTTTTCCTATCATAGCTGACGATGAAAAAGGATTAAAACGAATAATGGGATCAGCTATATGCATATAATCAAATGAAATGATACAATGATACTATATGACTATCAAAAACTTATTGTTATGTAGATAAATACAGCAATAATCATGATTCATTTTAATATTCCATTCGCATACCTACGGATCCTTACGATACATCGGCAAACGAATACCGAATCAAAAATCAAAAATCACATCTAAAACGAATTGAAAGAATTGATGACAAAGATAAAACAAATAAACAAAAATGAACAAAAACACCACAAAACACTTGCAGTGTGAATCCCTATAAAAACTGGGGTACCATTAGGTGTTTCGGAAGGCCAAGCATAATCTGCTGCATATAATTAATTCGTAAAGGTTTACAAACATCTTTTTAATAACCCCTATTCATACACGAATTTTTCGTACGAATCCTTACGCATCTTTAAAATTTACAAGATTCGTAAAACTAACACGAATAAAAAACACTTACGAGTGTTATACGATTTTGTTACCAAAATGAGTACTATGCAGTTACGGTGAAAATTTACGGATCATTACTAATAAATGTAAGTCACGTGCAAATACATACGAGGTATTTAAGAAATTCTTGCGAGCACGATACGACTTATTATAATTTGATTCTAGCATTTACGGATAATTAACGAATTATTTACGATAACTTAACGAGTTTTTACAAATAAATGAGATTTAGTTACGAGTGTTTTGCAAATGGCGTTTATTTTTCATTGTGGGTAACATTTACTCATATAGATTTTAAACTACATAATTAACATTTAATTAAGGAGACGAAATATGTAAAAATTAATATTGTACAAAACATTCTTCGATTTTCTTCCACAGACAAACAGGACAAAAGAGAAAATAGACACCTTTCCATATTACTTTTAGAAAGTGGACACGACTCAGATTGGAGTAACGACCAAATATTATTATCACATGGTTACAATTCGCAAAATACTCGCAATATATTTGGAAAGCACTCTCAAAGTATTCGTCATGTTCGTATGAATTCGTAAAGTAGTTGCATATACTGTAAACCAACTTATTTTCGCGGCTACTTTATTTCGCGTTTTGTTCCTCCTGGTGAGGTTCGCGGAGATTAATTTTCGCGATTTTCTGTTACTGTTAATGCTTTTATAGAAGGATATGAACAATTCGTGACGATTTATTTTCGCGATATTTTCACGCACGCCAAAGTCGCGAAAATAAGTTGGTTTACAGTATTCTCAAAATGATCGCGTGAATGCGTGATGATCCGTAAATCAATCGCGAAACGACCAGAATCTACTCGCAAGCATTCGTAAATAAATTTTTAAACATTTGAGGAATCAAATTGCCCATGATATATTGCGAATACTTTACGATTTGTCGCATCGGTTAGTAATAACTAAAGAAATTGTTAAGGTTTGTTTGTGAGCTCTTTACCCGTGAAACAATCGATAAAGATTCGTTGACATTCGTGTAAAAAGTTTTGACATGTCAGCACTTTTCCAGTTCCTCAAACGAATTGACACGAATATCTACGAATGTCTACGAGTTATTTACGAATGTCGGCAAGTTTAATACGGATGCTTGGGAACGACTACGAATCGGTTCTTTGTAGGGATTCGTAAGAGAAATTCGTGTATGTGAAAGGGGTATAACACTGAAGAACAGTAATGATTCAGAGACATTCGTTTTCATTTTGTGAAAGATGAAAATTTGTTTTCATGCAAATTTTTCACACGAATCTTTATCGGATTATTCAATTCACCAACCTATATTAGCATTTCGCATGTAATCGTCAACCAATCACAAAAAAAACGTGAAACATTTGCATAATATTGATTACTTTAGATTTCCAATTTTATTCTATATGTATTTTATTCATTTTTGGATGCTTGCGAGCAGTTTTCTTTTGTTATGCGACAAATGTACAGATCAACACGAATTCCCACTAAGATTTTGAAAATATATACATTACTTGTCGAATATATACGAGTACTGCTAGAGTGATTTTTTTTTATATATAAAGGTATTTGACAAAACAATCAGGCCTGCACTCAAATATCAGCAATTTCCACATCCTCAATGTACGACAAGGAGAAAGGGTTTCTGAGTTTTTACTTTCATTCGTAAGATATGCCTCGTCTTCTGAATATTTTATTGATAAAAAAGGAGACTTTATATAGACTTTATATAAATAATCTCAAATACTCGTAAAAAATCGTTAGCTTATCGTGAACAATTCGTAAATTTTCCATAAAAGCTAGGATCAATTAATATTATTCGTATCGTATTCGCAAACTTTCTTTAAAAAAAGAATGTTTTCGTATAATGCTGGCATTTATCCGTATTGAATCGTGAACATTTGTCGTAAATGCATGGGATTCATTCTTAATCAGTTTTGTGATTGTGCATACTCGCAACTAATCTTTAAACAACCAACCAGTCTTTAAACACTCGTAAATACCAAGAAAAATTTTTTTTTACCGGGATTCGTGTCAATTTTACTATTCTAGAAGATTTTTAGAAATTCGCAAGGATTCGAGCAAAAAATCGTGTACACTGTATATGAAAGTGCTTAATTTTCTTTCCAAGAATTTTATACAATGATAACTAAACACTCATCGCCACTGATTTGACATTCTGTTTACTTTATTTCTTACTGATTAATCATTAAACACGTTTTTTGTAATGCTACTTTAATTTGTCTTAATATTTTCTTCTAGTATATATTGACACGATATAAATAGTCGAGATTGTGCTACAACTAACGTTTATTGCAATGTCAGTATTTCAGTTTATTATCTATTTTGCAAATTTCTTACTACTCCTCATCCACTTAACAGAAAACACAATAATAATAATTATATCTATGGGGCTTCCAATAAAAATATTTTTTTCAACTCATGACCTACATGCTGGTTTCTTCCAGATTGCTTCCTTACATTTATTTACGCTACAGAAATCGAAAGGGGGGGGGGGGGTTAGCGCGCCATTTAACCGGTTCAACCCATTATTTCTATTGAAATGTCTGTACCATGGCACGACCATTGCAGTTGACAATACGGGACTTTCGAATCGTCCTTATTCCGGAAACAAATCTATTTTTATACGAAAAAATCAATACATCAATACATTGAGAGGGATTCACTAATGAATAAACGCTGTTGAGCTAAGGGTGATTTATGTTTAATCGATTTGTATCGCTTCAGGCTAATTGTTTTTCGTCAATTATAATTTAGTTGAAGAATTGTCATATAGGAAAAATTATAAATGCACTTCAATCTCATAAATTGATTGTTTTTCATGAGGTATATATTTATCTCAATAGGTTTAGAAATCCAGTATTCCTTCTGACTGGTATCCGAGGCGATCGTTCAATTACACGAGAGTTCATATCTCGAAAGTCCCGTATTCCCTAGTAATTTTGCACCTGATGCAACTTGGGTATTTATTGTATTTTGTCTATTTGTCCTTTGGATTTCTGCTCTTTACAATTTTCACCCTCATTTACTTAAGTGAATATGTAAAAGTCCGAATATAAAGAATTATTATACTTCCTGTAAGAAAGTTCTTTTATAGTAAAACAGTTATATTTTCGCATAGTTTTTAAAAGAAATAGCGTTGACTGCACTATTGCAATAGTAAGCATTACTGTTGTGAATACTATTGATGTCTACGTCAATTATCACCAATCATCACGCGCGGGAGGCGGAGTTTTGATCTGACCGACAAGTGGTACTCATCCGCGTGATCACCTGTGAAATTGAAGTAATCAAGTTTCTAATAATCAATTGAAAGAGTGTAGTGTGCTACAGCGCTAAGATTTTGTATTTTTGTTTTTTGTATTTTTTGTATTTTTTGTATTTTTTTTTGTTGCTTTTTTTTGTTGTTGTTTTGTTTGTTGTTTTTGTTTTTATTATTTTGACAGTATTTTTGTTGACTTTTCATACTGTAAAACATTTTAAACAGAACAGAACTATTTGTCAATGTTACTTTTCAAAATAGTCAACAGTCAGTATAATAACAATATAAATGTTGTGTTTTACATTGACTATGGAAAATAGTAGCTAGGGTGATGGACAATAGTGCACTCCCCTCCGGGTCGTGCACTATTGTCCATCACCCTGGCTACTATTTTCGCATAGTCAATGTAACACACAGCATTATTATATAAATAACATTATACCAAAAAAATAATGAAAATATTAAATTCTTATTTTGTAAAAGTAAAGCTTTTTCGAAAATACCACACTTCTCTCAAAATTAAAGACTCGTCTCTTGATTTTATTATGCCAAGTTTTCTTACAATTGGCTCGATGAGTGCCCCATAGTTGTTTGAATGTTGTGATCGTCTTTTCTCGTCTTTTTGTCGGGCAGTGGATGGCAGCGATTGTAAGAATACTTTGCCAGTTAAGTTTATGTTTGTTGACGATCCCGCATCCATGGATCATTAGGTTAAAAAGCGTGGATGTAGCGTTGCTCGACAATTAGCAATGAATTCCGCTCAAACCGGTGCTAGGGGCCGTCTTGAACTTGCTTTGAGGTATGAGTAAAGCTCATTGTTGAAGGCCTCATGGTGACTTCGGGATGAAGAACGGCAATGAAAGCGTTATTCCATTGCTTATTATAACCATGTATTTGTAGAGACTTTGTCTCATTTGCATTTACTCCATATCCCTTCATTGTTAATCGTAACGTGTACTGGTAAGGCAGAGGTAATTATAATGTAAAACTTTACAAGCTTTGATAAACATACTATTAAGTATGATCGTCTTTTTGTGAAACAAATATTATATCGAAAAGTGGAAAGCAGTTGTCTTCTCTTTTTTATGATTACACTGTTTATTTTTTCCAAATTGTGGAAATTCACTGGTTCAAGAGATTTTTTTTTTAAATTCTTTAATAGATACCATTTAAATGCAAACAGACCGTAACAATTTTGTTGCAAAGCAAAGTACACGAAAATACCCAAGTTGCATAATAAAAAGTAAATTTCGTTAAGTTGTGCACGTGTTTCAAGCAGCATCAGAATCAAATAATATGGAAAGCCGTAATCTAAAAGCAGTCTAAAAAGAAGTACTAATTAACAAAAATATCGAAATAGGAGACAAAATCCAGTATCAAGGACATATACCCATACTCGAAATTAAGCAAAAATTAGTGGAAAATAATGAAAATGCTAATAAATCAAGTTGTTGTAACATACTCCGCCTCAAAATATAATGTTAGATAGCGAAGAGACGATAAGGAATGTACTCTTTTATAGATTTTTCTTGTTTCTTCCTTGGACGATGCAAATGCTCCCTTCCCAGAACCAATCATTTCCTCCAAGACCTACAATTTCTGAAAATGAAATCATAGTTGTAGACCCGAATAAATCAGTGAGTCCTGATTTAATAGTCATAAAATGCAAAAAAAATATGCTCTGCAAAGATTGTTGTGCTATTTTAAATAATTTTTAACAAATTACCCAAACAGCTTTAATATGCAACCAGCTAGAAGTTTCTAAACACGACAGACGTTTTCAATATTTTTTTTTATATAAAATAGAAATGATATGTTCTTACAGAAAACCATCCCTAAACGTTACTAACATAATCGGTCCATCATTTTGCATATTCGTTGCTTCCGCATAATAGCCCAATATTTCAAATACGTTAAGATAAAGAGGAATCGCCTAAAAAACCAGCAAAGTCAAATCAAGAGAGCCTTGAATGGAATTAAACAAATGAAAGATAAACGGAGGTAGTCAAGTGAAAAGTTTTGCAAGATCTCATTATGTGAACCTCACAACATTAAATGCTCCTAGTTCATCTCGTTGCTGAAAGACAATACGGAAAAGAATTAGTTCTAATAACTGGAGTTTAATGTTAATAGTTAAAACAACAATAAAACTGACACTGACCGTTAAATTCTATACGAATGTACTCAAAGAACACACGTTTGAATATATTTTGGAGCACAAAGCAGCGTTCGGATTACACCTACTTTCCTCGTAGATCATGGCACTACAAACGTTTTAATCAATTATTTATTTGTCATTTACGTGTTATAGAATTAATATTGCCTCATAAAATTGCATGTGTGATAACTGTCGCCTAATAATTTATCATAAAGTTATGGTTTTCGTTGATGTAGGTAGATTACTCTACCGTGACCATCGCCTCAATTATTGAAGGTATGAAGATGATTGACAGTTGCGACATCTTGATCAGCCAAAGGCTGAAAACAGGAAAGTGCGAAATTCAAAGGTGCCACAAATCTTTGTTTAAACTTTATGCTTACCGCGATTTACAGCTGACTGATGGAAGGCATATTAATAATTGATCTCAATAATCGGTCTTATTCCCGGGGTCTTGTTAGCCTTATGAACTCGCTAAGTCATTTTTCTGATTTTGTCATTTCATTGTGCGTATTACAATAAATACATGTCATTTTTTATCCTTTTAATGTATTTCACATAATAATACATGAATACCGAAGCAAGAACGAGGAAAGGGGAAATGCTAAAATCATAAATCCAAAATCACGGCAATTCACATCCAACACGAATTGAGACAGTATGAAAAAGACAAAACAAATAAACAAAAAAGAACAAGAAGGCCGCATAACTTAAGCACTCGCAGTGTGAACCCCTACAAAAACTTAGGTATTATCAGGTGCTCCGGAAGGGTAAGCATGATCTGCTCCATCCGTGGCACCCGTCACACTGTCAGTGTAAAAAGTCCGGTTTTTTCACAGTCGGTGTCAGTCAGTCCTGTAATAAACTCAATAAAATGATAACAGTTAATGAATGCATTGGATGTTGCATCAATCCCTTAAAACATAATGCACAATGCAATGACAAACAATTACTTTCATCATAAGAACGGACGATAACTGCACAATGGTTCGCTAATATACATTGTAACGGAAGCCATAAGGTTTATGTCCACCAATCTTATAGAATTATCTTTTTGATTTAAAGCATATTATTCTGTCGTCCGTCAAGAATGTACTGTAGGTCTCCATTGCTGAAAAGATCGTTCATGTCCTTGTGCAAAATTAGGACTGCTTTTTTGACAAGCAAATGTAGCAGTGTCAGCAATCTGTACTCTAATCTTCTGATAAAGAGTGACAATTACGATGTCTAGAACATGTAGCTATGTCATAAATAAAGTTAGTTTAAAAATAAAGTAAAAGTCAATTGCTTATAGCACTGTAGTAAGAGTATGGATCAGTATGATTTAATGGGTGCGTTCGAACTGTGAAAGCTGACCTTGTTCCAGGAGGAAGATTTGTACACGCCATCTTAACTCAAATTATTAAGATGACTGACGCTGGAAGTTCTTGGAAGTCCCTACCAAAAACCACCACGATTAATTTTTGAAAATGATACGCCTTACGCTAGTTGTATTGCAACTGGCGTAAAGTGTTTATAAGATTTTCTAAACTTAATGACGGTAGTTTTTGTAGCAACTTCCGAAAACTACAGTAAAGCTTTAGATTTTCAAAAATTAATCATGGTAGTTTAAGAAGGGACTTCCGAAAATTTTAAAGCGTCAGTCATCTTTATAACTTCCAGCCAAGACCAGTAAAATTGTAGATACTGTCGCCACGTCAAGCGTGAATATAAATAATTTATGTCGTCGTAAATATGAGAAAGCGTTCCACGTTATTACTATTAAGTGTTAATCTGTTGTAAACTTGTCATAATTTGGACAGTTAAAGTAAGGTCATGATTGCGGAAAATTGTTCAGGTAACTAAGTACAGACTTATGTTTCTCAGGTAATAATTTAGTATCGCAGAACATGGTGTTTTCTAAGTAAACACAGTGAATATGTGCATCCGATGGAATCCATGGAGTTACAAGTTGAAAGAGATAAGTATTTTACAATGCATTTTCTTATTGCATATAAATTATCATCGTGCAATACAGAAACAGAAACTTAGAAATAAGTACAGAAACACGCATTCTTTGAATATTGCACACCAATATATAGTCCACTTCCATCTGCATATACTGACTGAGAGTAGACGGATAAAGCACAAACCCAAAGTACCCTTTGGTTGAAACCAACGCACCCGGGAAAAGCTTTAAATCTTCGTTGGTTATGTTTGTCTTTTGTCATTTGATTGTTTTTCTTGTGCAGTTCCCTGGTGGATTGTTGCATGTGATTGGAATGTTCGGCCATTGTAAGTGTTTCCTGCTATCTTTCCTCATAAACTTTATCTGCAACTTAAAGTGGTAGACTTCCAAACAAACATTAAATCGATATCTGCAACAATCTTGGAGAAATATCTGAAAACTGTTGTTGTACCACAATTCTAAGTCCAAGGCCCATAACTGCACCAAAACATTCATTAAAACAGCATCGAACTTGATCGCCAACTTATGGTGGTAGACTCACATACCACATATATATATACCAACTATCAGATGAATGTCGGCAACGGTTTAGCGAAAAGTCGGGAAAATTTAATAAAAAGTTCAACGAAGCATTATGTAAATCGCTATAACAACGCTTACCTTGACCAATGAGAAACATCAGTCGGTCATCTCCCTGTACCAAGTTAGTTATAAACAATTTATGTACAAATAACAAAATACCAAAGTTAAGTTAATTTTTGTTTCTGCATATTTGCATTTCGACAACTTATATCTCATCAGTGTAGATCAAATCAAAGCATTTGTAAATCTATATACGAAAATATGTGTACAAGCTGATAGAGGACAAATTACCAAAAGGATCTAAATAGTAATGTCAAAATCAGCAAAGGACAGAGCTAAAATCGGTTTTCGGGCCAAAATCAGCTAAGGACAGAGCTATGCGAGAGGGAGATACTCCTTAGATTTGAACAAAATTTTGTTGAATTTAGATATTGCATGTTTCCAAATAAAATCGGGTTTCGGGCAAAAATCAGCTAAGGACAGAGCTATTCGAGAGGGAGATACTCCTTAGATTTGAACAAAATTTTGTTGAATTTAGATATTACATGTTTCCAAATAAAATCGGTTTTCGGGCCAGCACCGAAGTACTGGCTACTGGGTTGGAGAATACCCTCGGGGACTAACAGTCCATCAAAAGAGGCATCGGCCCAGTGGTAATAAATAACAAAATACCGAAGTTACTGTTAATTTTTGTTTCTGTATATATTTCGACAACTTTACTAAAAGGATCTAAATATAATGTATTGTTTAAATATTCATATTGACTTTTTGTGATATCTTATGTTTGAATATTTTTTAACTTGTCCTTCATTGCAGTTTTGTTATAACTAACAGTAATGGGGGTAATAACAAAATTACCGAACAGTGTGGTAAAAAAAAGACAAGTCGGGTGGAAAACTGTCGACCGCAATGACCCTGACTTAGTACAGGCATTTCAAAAGAAATGGTGGGTTAAACTGGTTTAATGGCTAGCCAAATCCCCCCTTCGATTGTGGTTATTTCGGTATTTTGTAATTACTCAATTGAAATACTTACTGAAAACTACTTTACCTTATTAACTGTTTTAAGCCATTGAACAGCTATAATTATGTTGACAATGATACAAAGGATTTCGTACAACCAACATTTTCGATCCTGTTTATGTTATGTCATCAATATTCTTTCAGATATAACAACACAGCTATAGTCCCCCAAGTCAGAACAACTAGGTATGGTATCAACTCCTTCCGCTATACTGCTTCTAAACTGTGGAATGATTTGCCAGATCATTTTAGAATTGAAACAAATTTTAATCAATTTTCTAAATTAATAAGTACCTGGTCTGGCAACTCATGTCACTGTAGTGCATGTAAATAATTTACAGTCGCTTTGCTTATACTGCTTTCTTACTT